>JADBJO010031188.1:7500-17019 GCA_016801955.1 Conus betulinus | reverse complement strand
AGATTTGCTCTTTGTTAGAGAGATCAGTATCCCCCGATGAGAGAGGACTGAGCAGAGAATCCCGATTTTCGAGATCCCCGAACTCCCCGAGAGGAGCGAGATTCGGAAGGCGAGCACTCGGTAACACTAGGAACGTCGGTCTGGGGCTTTCCATGGCAAGCGCAGTTGAAGTGCCCCCCTGTATCAAGGTGTGCGGTCACGTGGTTGTTTCCGGTATGAGGAGTGCAGCCCTGGCCTTTAAGTTCGTTCTGTGACTGGTGTGCTCTGCTGTTTCCAAAGCCTGATTTATGCCAGTACGTGTAAGATCCCCTGTGTGAGAGAAAAGGAGAGAGCTAGAGAGAGTGTATCCTCTTGGTCTTGGCCGTACGTCAGTTATGTGTGAGAGAGGGGAGAAGCTAGAGCGAGTTGATTTGTGTCTGGGGTCAAACCAACAGTATTTGGTTTCAGCAAACCACCACCACAGAGCCACACACACGTCATCAGATCATAGCTATTATGATGACAGAAAGGATGTATTGTACTGGGGGGAGGGGTGTGCGAAGAAGGAAATCTTCCCCTCCTGCAACGGTCACACATATTGGCACATACGTAGCATATACACCCGGCCTAGCAAGTTTCGTTTTTGGAGGGAGGAGGGGTGGGGATTAGGGGTGAAGGATTGTTCATGTCTGCTTTTTTTTTTTTTTTTTTGTAATGATTTGTTGGGGGGGGGGGGGGGGGGGGTAGGAGAAGCTGTAATGTTCTACTTTTCTTTTTCATTTGGTTTGGAGAGGGTATTGAGGGGGCGGGGGTCTGGAAGCCTTTAGTCCTGTATCAGTTAGGGGATCACTAGTGTGGGTGTAGGAGTGTGTGGAAGGGGGTGGTAGTGGTGGTGCACTAGGTGGGGGGGTGTGGGAAAGCATTATCCATCCATCATTTTGCAATCGCCCGCCCGCAGCCTCGCTTTTCTCAAGAGAACGCGCCACTCACACGATATGTGGACATGTGTGTTTGGTGTGCTGTGTCGTGTTGTGTGTGTAGTGTGTGTGTGGCGTGGCTTGTGCTTGGTGTTTGTGTGGTGTGTGTGGTGCGTGTGTGGTGTGTTTGTGTGGTGTGTGTTTTGTGTTGTGTGCTCTGGAATTGTGAAAAAAAATGCAGTACTCTATGGGGTCCAAGTGGCCCTGGATGTACCTAATGGTCGCACACCCTATACTATCCCTTCTGTGCCCCTCACTCCCGCCAACCCATCCCACCAAAGAATCCATCATCTGTCTAAATCTGGTCTTGTCTGCTGTCCCTCTCTCTCCCATCTCCTCATCTCTCTCGCTAGCCACTATGCACACACATCTTCTCCTCTCTCTCTCTCTCTGCACGGCACGTCACCCACGCACATCCAACATCGTGACACCAGGACAATCCGCGAAGCGCGCCATACCCCACACGCAAACGCTCATACACCAACGCGCTCTCGCGCGCGCCCTACGAGTAGCACGAGCAGACAGGAGAGACGATTCACGCTATTTGTGTCCTCCTCTGTGTTGTACATGGATGTCATGACGCACTTTACCTCGGAAGTTGCAGGTGCCTGCGCATGGCCGGATTGCATGAAGTAACGCGACACACAGAAGACGCGGCGTTCGTCTTGTTGCACCCGAAACGTGACACATGACATTTGTGTTGTTTCCTCTAATGCGGTTCGAGTATTCCCTTTATGTCCGAATGTCTAGGTACACCCTACACTTCCCCTTTGTTAACCGGTAGCAACCCGCCATCCTTTTCACTCAACTAAATGGATTGATCGAAATACCTCAAACTTCAGGTTGCACAAAAACTTGAACTGTACAAAAACATCTGTCCGTTTCTCACGACCTGCTTAAGCATTCTCCTCATAGGGAGCTGAGAACACAGACATCACACTAACTTGGGTTTCTCTCCTACGGTGCGACAAACACGTTCGACGCTATACACAGACGCGTCCGGGCACCGAGAAAAAAGGACGCCACAGGGACTACGTGCTCAATTTCACCACGTGGCGCGCGCGATGTTACCACATCCAGGACGACGACCAATGATTGTAACAAACTAAAAAAAAAGGTAGGCCCTCCCCAAAGCAAAGAATAATGGCAAACCCAATTTAATTCGAAAGAAACCGTAAACAGCGACTACGGCGACCTGAATTACATCCTCCCGAATACCCAGCCATAAGGACCGTAGGCACTAAGACTAAAAAAGCCTGTAGGGACCAAGCGCACAGCAATCAGAACTCCTTCACCACGATAGGACCCGAAGGTTTTTTAACGGGACCTGCTAAACAAAAGGGACTAGAAGGACCAAAAAAATCATGAAGAGGGAAACCCGAGCCAAAGAAGCGAGAGGAAACCAAGAACGAGGGCTAGAATGTAGGGACCTGCGGCACGCAGAAAACCAGCCTGATAGGACCCGAGGGCCCGAGCCCCTGGTAACTGCTCAGCCCTGTAGGAACCAGCCGCAATTGCCACGAAACCACGATCAATAGAAGACCCAGGGCCGCCTCACTAAAAATTCGGCCTCGTACCCAGTCGATATAGACACAACCTCCTGCAAGGAAATCTGTTAGGATCCGAAAACCAGCACCCGGACTAGGCTGTAAACGATGTAGGGCCTGCCTAACGACCGAAACCAGCCTGATTACCGGGACGACTAAACTAGCCTGTAGGACCTGAAAAAACGTGAGGGAACCGAGGCGCCTACAACTAGCCTGAGTTACAGCAGCGCAGCGTGAAACCAGCTGATAGGACCGACCGGACCGCCTCCTAAACTAGCCTGCTATGTACCCAGCGCAACGCCGAACCAGCTCGAATAGAATCGATATGCCGCCTAAACTACCTTTGGGACCAGCGCACGCCGAAACCAGCTGAGGATGAACCGAGGCCGCCTAACCACTTTCCTGTAGGACCGAGCGCAACGCCGAAACCCCGCTGATAGGAACCGATGGCCGCCTAAACTCAGCCTGTAGGGACCCAGCGCAAAACCGAAACCAAGCTGAAGGGGAACCGAGCTTTTGAGCACCGCCTAAAATTCTACCCTTCAGCTGTTCAAACCAACATGCCACGCAGAAAACCAGCTGAAGATCTACCGATCCGTCCGCAAAACTAGCCTGTAGGGACCAGCGCACTTAAAACCCCAGCTGATTATAGTAACCAGGGCCGCCTCCTACACTAGCCTGTGAGTGACCCTACGCTGAACGGGATCCGGGGGGGGAAGGGATAGGAAACCGGCAGGGGCCGCCTAAAATAGGCCTGTAGGGACCAACTGTTCGCACGGGGCCGAAACATAGCTGATAGGAAACCGAGCCACGCCCTAAAAACTAACCTGCCGGTAGGGAGGATGGCGGGGGACTCCTCGACCCAGCTGATAGGAACCGGTAGGCCGCCTAAACTAGCCTGTAGGGACCTGCGCACGCCCGAACCAACTAGATATGATAGGACCCGAGCAGCCGCCTAAACTAGCCTGTAGTTAACCTGCGCACGCCGAAACCAGATGATAGGAAGCGACCTAGCCGCCTAAACTAGCCATGTAGTGACCTGGCGCACAAGCCGAAATACCAGCTGATAGGAACCGAGGCCAGCCTAAAAACCCCTAGCACCTCGTGTACCCTATGCGCACGCCGAAACCAGCTGATAGGACCTCAGTCGAGCGCCGCAAGTAAACTAGCCTGTAGGTTACCTGCGCACGCTCGCCGAACATAGCTGATAAGCTGAACCTTCGAGGAAAACCATGAGGCCTACTAAACTAGCCTGTAGGGACCCTCCTCTGCGCACCCCGCCGTTAACACCAGACTGATAGAAACCGAGGCCCTGCTAAAAAACTAGCCTGTAGCGGACCCTGCGCACGCCCGAAACCAGCTGATAGGAACCAGAGGCCGCCTAAACACTAGCCTTAGGGACCTAGCGCACTCCGAAACCAGCTGATAGTCACCGAACCGAGGAGGCGCCTAAACTAGCCTTAGGGACTAGCGCACCGAGCCAAGACCAGCTTGTAGGACCCGACCGCCTAAACTAGCCTGTAGGGCACTGCCGAAAAATCCGAGCTGATAGGACCACCAGACGGCCATCCTAAACTAGCCTGTAGGGGACCTGCGCACGCGACCGGAACCAGCTGATAGGAACGAGGCCGCCTAAAACTAGCCTGTAGGGACCAGCGCACCGCCGAAAAACCAGCCTGATATGAAACCGATGCCCACGCCTAAACCAGCCTGGAGGGACCAAGCTCAAGCCGAAACCAGCTGATAGGAACCGAGGCCCGCCTAAAAACTAGCCTGATAGGGACCTGCGCACGCCGAAACCAGCTGATAGGAACCGAGGCCGCAAAGCCTACAACAGCCTGTAGGGACCTGCGCACGGTTCCCGAAACCAGCTGATAGGAACCGTAGGCCGCCTAAACTAGCCTGTAGGGACCACGCTCGCCTCCACTGCCTGGAACCGAGGCCAATGCCAACACCGATCCGTAGGACCAGCGCCACGCCGAAAACCACTGATAGGAACCTCTCACCGAGCCTAAACCAGCTGATAGGACCCAGGCCGCACGCCATCTGATAGGACCCGAACTAAACTACCTAGTGATAATGACGCACGTCATCCGGGCCGAAACCCACTGATAGGACCGAGCCCCCGCCTAAACTAATCCTGTAGGGTACCTGCGCACGGCCGAAACCGCGCTGAATAACAAACCGAGGCCGCCTAAAACTAGCCTGTAGGGACCAGCGGCACTTCGCCGAAACCAGCTGATAGGGAACCAAATGAGGCCAACGCCTAAACTAGCCTGTAGGGACCCTACGCAACGCCGAAACCCACTGATAGCAACCGAGGCCGCCTAAACTAGCCTGTAGTGACCTGCGCACGCCGAAACCAGCTGATAGGAACCAGAGGCCGCCTAAAACTAGCCTGTAGGGACCTGCCGCACGCCGAAACCAGCTGATAGGAACCGGGAGCCGCCTAAAACTAGCCTGTAGGGACCTGCGCACGCCGAAACCAGCTGATAGGAACCGAGAGCCGCCTAAACTAGCCTTCAGGGGACCTGCGCACGCCGAAACCAAGCTGATAGGAACCGAGGCCCAGCCTAAACTAGCCTGTATGGACCTGCGCACGCCGAAACCAGCTGATAGAACCGAGGCCCGCCTAAACTAGCCTGTAGGGACCAGCGCACTGCCGAAACCAGCCAGCTGATAGGAACCTACAGAGGGGCCGCCTAAACTAGCCTGTAGTGACCCTGCGCACGCCGAAACCAGCTGAGTGATAGTGACCCGAGGCCCCGCCTAAACTAGCCTGTAGGGACCAGCGCACGCCGAAACCAGCTGATTAGGAACCGAGGCCCAGCCTAAACTAGCCTGTAGGGACCAGCGCACGCCGAAAACCAGCTGATAGGAACCGAGGGCCGCCTAAACTAGCGCCTGTAGGGGACCTTCGCACGCCGAAACCAGCTGATAGGAACCGAGGCCCGCCTAAACTATCCTGTAGGGACCTTCGCACCGGCACCGAAACCCGCTGAACCAGTCGAAACCGATGCCGCCTAAACTAGCCTGTAGGACCCGCGCACGCCCACCATCTGATATGAGCTCTGTAGGGCCCACCGGCGCAGCCATTAGGGAACCGACCTGCTATACTAAGCCTGCAACCACTGCGAAACCCGAGGCCCCTGCCCTAAACCTTTAGCCTAAATGCCTGTTGGACCCTGCGCACGACCGAAACCAGCTGATAGGAGAAACCGAGGCGCCGCCTTAAACTAGCCTGTAGGGCCTGCGCACTCGCGTCCCAAACCAGCTGATAGGAACCTCGGAGGCCGCCTAAACTAGCCTGTAGGGACCTGCGCACGCGCCGAAACCACTGATAGGAAACCGAGGCGCCTAAACTAGCCTAACAGCCATTGTAGGGACCGCGCACGCCGAAACCAGCTGATAGGACCGAGTCCGCCTAAAAAGCTAGCCTGTAGGGACCTGCGCTACGCCTGTAGGGGACCAGCTGATAGGAACCGCGGCCCGCCTAAACTAGCTGTAGGGACCTGCGCACGGCCGAAACCAGCTGATAAACCGAGGCCGCCTCCTAAACTAGGCCTGGTAGGGAACCTGCGCCGCACGCCGAAACCAGCTGATAGGAACCGCGAGGCCGCCTAAACTAGCCTGTAGGGACGGCCTGCGCAGCCGACCGAAACCAGCTGATAGGTAAGCCGAGGCGCAAGGCTAAACTACATAGCCTGTAGGGACCTGTGCACCTAAACGTGCCGCCGAACCAGCTGATAGGAAACCACGAGGGCCACGCCTAAACTAGCCTGTACCTGGCGCACCGGCGCACGCCGAAACCAGCTGATAGGAACTATCGAGAGGGGCCGGCCTAAAAGCCTAGCTAGCCTGTAGGGACCTGCGCACGCCAGGCGCGAAACCAGCTGATAGGAAGGACCGAGGGGCCGCCTAAACTACCTGTAAACCAGGGCCCCCTAGTGACCATCGGAACCGAGGTCCACGCCTAAACAGCTAAGTAGGAAACCGAGGCGCACGATTAAACCTAGCATGTAGGGGCCGCCGCAACTATCCCCTGCGCACGCCGAAACCAGCTGATAGGAACCGAAACGAGGCCGCCTAAACTAGCCTGTAGGGACCTGCGCACGCCGAAACCAGCTGATAGGAACCGAGGCCGCCTAAACTAGCCTGTAGGGGACCTGCGCACGCCGAAACCAGCTGATAGGAACCGAGGCCGCCTAAAACTAGCCTGTAGGGACCTGCGCACGCCGAAACCAGCTGATAGGAACCGAGGCCGCCTAAACTAGCCTGTAGGGACCTGCGCACGCCGAAACCCAACTAGCTGATAGGAACCGAGGCCGCCTAAACTAGCCTGTAGGGACCTGCGCACGCCGAAACCAGCTGATAGGAACCGAGGCCGCCTAAACTAGCCTGTAGGGACCTGCGCACGCCGAAACCAGCTGATAGGAACCGAGGCCGCCCTAAACTAGCCTGTAGGGACCTGCTGCGCACGCCCGAAACCAGCTGATAGGAACCGAGGCCGCCTAAACTAGCCTGTAGGGACCTGCGCACGCCGAAACCAGCTGATAGGAACCGAGGCCGCCTAAACTAGCCTGTAGGGACCTGCGCACGCCGCGAAACCAGCTGATAGGAACCGAGGCCGCCTAAACTAGCCTGTAGGGACCTGCGCACGCCGAAACCAGCTGATAGGAACCGAGGCCGCCTAAACTAGCCTGTAGGGACCTGCGCACGCCGAAACCAGCTGATAGGAACCGAGGCCGCCTAAAACTAGCCTGTAGGGACCTGCGCACGCCGAAAACCAGCTGATAGGAACCGAGGCCGCCTAAACTAGCCTGTAGGGACCTGCGCACGCCGAAAACCAGCTGATAGGAACCGAGGCCGCCCTAAACTAGCCTGTAGGGACCTGCGCACGCCGAAACCAGCTGATAGGAACCGAGGGCGCCGCCTAAACTAGCCTGTAGGGACCTGCGCACGCCGAAACCAGCTGATAGGAACCGAGGCCGCCTAAACTAGCCTGTAGGGACCCTGCGCACGCCCGAAACCAGCTGATAGGAACCGAGGCCGCCTAAACTAGCCTGTAGGGGGACCTGCGCACGCCGAAACCAGCTGATAGGAACCGAGGCCGCCTAAACTAGCCTGTAGGGACCTGCGCACGCCGAAACCAGCTGATAGGAACCGAGGCCGCCTAAACTAGCCTGTAGGGACCTGCGCACGCCGAAACCCAGCTGATAGGAACCGAGGCCGCCCTAAACTAGCCTGTAGGGACCTGCGCACGCCGAAACCAGCTGATAGGAACCGAGGCCGCCTAAACTAGCCTGTAGGGACCTGCGCACGCCGAAACCAGCTGATAGGAACCGAGGCCGCCTAAACTAGCCTGTAGGGACCCTGCGCACGCACGAAACCAACCACTGATAGGAACCGAGGCGCCTAAACTAGCCTGTAGGGACCTGCGCACGCCGAAACCAGCTGATAGGAACCGAGGCCGCCTAAACTAGCCTGTAGGGACCTGCGCACGCCGAAACCCAGCTGATAGGAACCGAGGCCGCCTAACTAACTAGCCTGTAGGGACTGCGCACGCCGAAACCAGCTGATAGGAACCGAGGCCGCCTAAACTAGCCTGTAGGGACCTGCGCACGCCGAAACCAGCTGATAGGAACCGAGGCCGCCTAAACTAGCCTGTAGGGACCTGCGCACGCCGAAACCAGCTGATAGGAACCGAGGCCGCCTAAACTAGCCTGTAGGGACCTGCGCACGCCGAAACCAGCTGATAGGAACCGAGGCCGCCTAAACTAGCCTGTAGGGACCTGCGCACGCCCGAAACCAGCTGATAGGAACCGAGGCCGCCTAAACTAGCCTGTAGGGACCTGCGCACGCCGAAACCAGCTGATAGGAACCCGAGGCCGCCTAAACTAGCCTGTAGGGACCTGCGCACGCCGAAACCAGCTGATAGGAAAACGAGGCCGCCTAAACTAGCCTGTAGGGACCTGCGCACGCCGAAACCAGCTGATATAGGAACCGAGGCCGCCTAAAACTAGCCTGTAGGGACCTGCGCACGCCCGAAACCAGCTGATAGGAACCGAGGCCGCCTAAACTAGCCTGTAGGGACCTGCGCACACGCCGAAACCAGCTGATAGGAACCGAGGCCGCCTAAAACTAGCCTGTAGGGACCAGCGCACGCCGAAAACAGCTGATAGGAACCCCGAGGCCGCCTAAACTAGCCTGTAGGGACCTGCGCACGCCGAAACCAGCTGATAGGAACCGAGGCCGCCTAAACTAGCCTGTAGGGACCTGCGCACGCCGAAACCAGCTGATAGGAACCGAGCCGCCTAAACTAGCCTGTAGGGACCAGCGCACGCCGAAACCAGCTGATAGGACCGAGGCCGCCTAAACTAGCCTGTAGGGACCTGCGCACGCCGAAACCAGCTGATAGGAACCGAGGCCGCCTAAACTAGCCTGTAGGGACCTGCGCACGCCGAAACCAGCTGATAGGAACCGAGGCCGCCTAAAACTAGCCTGTAGGGACCTGCGCACGCCGAAACCAGCTGATAGGAACCGAGGCCGCCTAAACTAGCCTGTAGGGACCAGCGCACGCCGAAACCAGCTGATAGGAACCGAGGCCGCCTAAACTAGCCTGTAGGGACCAGCGCACGCCNGTCCACACGCATGCATAATATCAAGGATAGTTTTGCTACAAACATTGTTGAAAATACTATAAAATGAGGCACGACAAAGAAACTCACAGAGCCACAACACGTCATCAGATCACAGCTATTATGATGACAGAAAGGATGTATTGTACTGGGGGGGAGGGGGTGCGAAGAAGGAAATCTTCCCCTCCTGCAACGTTCACACATATTGGCACATACTTAGCATATAACCGGCCTAGCAAGTTTCGTTTTGGAGGGAGGAGGGGGGGTGGGGATTAGGGGTGAAGGATTGTTCATGTCTGCTTTTTTTTTTTTTTTTTTTTTGTAATGATTTGGGGGGGGGGGGGGGGGGGGGGGGGGGGGGGGGGGGGGGGGGGGGGG
>JADBJO010031188.1:0-5000 GCA_016801955.1 Conus betulinus | reverse complement strand
AGGGACCTGCGCGCACGCCGAAACCAGCTGATAGGAACCGAGGCCGCCTAAACTAGCCTGTAGGGACCTGCGCACACGCCGAAACCAGCTGATAGGAACCGAGGCCGCCTAAACTAGCCTGTAGGGACCTGCGCACGCCGAAACCAGCTGATAGGAACCGAGGCCGCCTAAACTAGCCTGTAGGGACCTGCGCACGCCGAAACCAGCTGATAGGAACCGAGGCCGCCTAAACTAGCCTGTAGGGACCTGCGCACGCCGAAACCAGCTGATAGGAACCGAGGCCGCCTAAACTAGCCTGTAGGGACCTGCGCACGCCGAAACCAGCTGATAGGAACCGAGGCCGCCTAAAACTAGCCTGTAGGGACCTGCGCACGCCGAAACCAGCTGATAGGAACCGAGGCCGCCTAAACTAGCCTGTAGGGACCTGCGCACGCCGAAACCAGCTGATAGGAACCGAGGCCGCCTAAACTAGCCTGTAGGGACCTGCGCACGCCGAAACCCGCTGATAGGAACCGAGGCCGCCTAAACTAGCCTGTAGGGACCTGCGCACGCCGAAACCAGCTGATAGGAACCGAGGCCGCCTAAACTAGCCTGTAGGGACCTGCGCACGCCGAAACCAGCTGATAGGAACCGAGGCCGCCTAAACTAGCCTGTAGGGACCTGCGCACGCCGAAACCAGCTGATAGGAACCGAGGCCGCCTAAACTAGCCTGTAGGGGACCTGCGCACGCCGAAACCAGCTGATAGGAACCGAGGCCGCCTAAACTAGCCTGTAGGGAGGACCTGCGCACGCCGAAACCAGCTGATAGGAACCGAGGCCGCCGCCTAACTAGCCTGTAGGGACCTGCGCACGCCCGAAACCAGCTGATAGGAACCGAGGCCGCCTAAACTAGCCTGTAGGGACCTGCGCACGCCGAAACCAGCTGATAGGAACCGAGGCCGCCTAAACTAGCCTGTAGGGACCTGCGCACGCCGAAACCAGCTGATAGGAACCGAGGCCGCCTAAACTAGCCTGTAGGGACCTGCGCACGCCGAAACCAGCTGATAGGAACCGAGGCCGCCTAAACTAGCCTGTAGGGACCTGCGCACGCCGAAACCAGCTGATAGGAACCGAGGCCCGCCTAAACTAGCCTGTAGGGACCAGCGCACGCCGAAACCAGCTGATAGGAACCGAGGCCGCCTAAACTAGCCTGTAGGGACCTGCGCACGCCGAAACCAGCTGATAGGAACCGAGGCCGCCTAAACTAGCCTGTAGGGACCTGCGCACGCCGAAACCAGCTGATAGGAACCGAGGCCGCCTAAACTAGCCTGTAGGGACCCTGCGCACGCCGAAACCAGCTGATAGGAACCGAGGCCGCCTAAACTAGCCTGTAGGGACCTGCGCACACGCCGAAACCAGCTGATAGGAACCGAGGCCGCCTAAACTAGCCTGTAGGGACCTGCGCACGCCGAAACCAGCTGATAGGAACCGAGGCCGCCTAAACTAGCCTGTAGGGACCTGCGCACGCCGAAACCAGCTGATAGGAACCGAGGCCGCCTAAACTAGCCTGTAGGGACCTGCGCACGCCGAAACCAGCTGATAGGAACCGAGGCCGCCTAAACTAGCCTGTAGGGACCTGCGCACGCCGAAACCGAAACCAGGCCTGATAGGAACCGAGGGCGCCGCCTAAACTAGCCTGTAGGGACCTAAACGCCTGTAGGGACCCTGCGCGCCGCCGAAACCAGCTGATAGGAACCGAGGCCGCCTAAACTAGCCTGTAGGGACCTGCGCACGCCGAAACCAGCTGATAGGAACCGAGGCCGGCCGCCTAAACTAGCCTGTAAACCAGCTGATAGGAACCGAGGCCGCCTAAAGTAAACTAGCATGTAGGGACCTGCCACGCCGAAACCAGCTGATAGGAACCGAGGCCGCCTAAACTAGCCTGTAGGGACCTGCGCACGCCGAAACCAGCTGATAGGAACCGAGGCCGCCTAAACTAGCCTGTAGGGACCTGCGCGCACCACGCCGAAACCAGCTGATAGGAACCGACCGGCCGCCTAAACTAGCCTGTAGGGACCTGCGCACGCGAAACGCACGCCGAAACCAGCTGATAGGAACCGAGGCCGCCTAAAACTAGCCTGTAGGGACCTGCGCACGCCGAAACCAGCTGATAGGAACCGAGGCCGCCTAAACTAGCCTGTAGGGACCTGCGCACGCCGAAACCAGCTGATAGGAACCGAGGCCGCCTAAACTAGCCTGTAGGGACCTGCGCACGCCGAAACCAGCTGATAGGAACCGAGGCCGCCTAAACTAGCCTGTAGGGACCTGCGCACGCCGAAACCAGCTGATAGGAACCGAGGCCGCCTAAACTAGCCTGTAGGGACCTGCGCCGCCGAAACCAGCTGATAGGAACCGAGGCCGCCTAAACTAGCCTGTAGGGACCTGCGCACGCCGAAACCAGCTGATAGGACCGAGGCCGCCTAAACTAGCCTGTAGGGACCTGCGCACGCCGAAACCAGCTGATAGGAACCGAGGCCGCCTAAACTAGCCTGTAGGGACCTGCGCACGCCGAAACCAGCTGATAGGAACCGAGGCCGCCTAAACTAGCCTGTAGGGACCTGCGCACGCCGAAACCAGCTGATAGAACCGAGGCCGCCTAAACTAGCCTGTAGGGACCTGCGCACGCGAAACGCCGAAACCAGCTGATAGGAACCCGAGGAACCGGCCGCCTAAACTAGCCTGTAGGGACCTGCGCACGCCGAACCTGCGCACCGCCGAAAACCAGCTGATAGGAACCGAGGCCGCCTAAACTAGCCTAAACTAGCCTGTAGGGACCTGCGCACGCCGAAACCAGCTGATAGAAACCGAGGCCGCCTAAACTAGCCTGTAGGGACCTGCGCACGCCGAAACCAGCTGATAGGAACCGAGGGCCGCCTAAACTAGCCTGTAGGGACCTGCGCACGCCGAAACCAGCTGATAGGAACCGAGGCCGCCTAAACTAGCCTGTAGGGACCTGCGCACGCCGAAACCAGCTGATAGGAACCGAGGCCGCCTAAACTAGCCTGTAGGGACCTGCGCACGCCGAAACCAGCTGATAGGAACCGAGGCCGCCTAAACTAGCCTGTAGGGACCTGCGCACGCCGAAACCAGCTGATAGGAACCGAGGGCCGCCTAAACTAGCCTGTAGGGACCTGCGCACGCCGAAACCAGCTGATAGGAACCGAGGCCGCCTAAACTAACCCTGTAGGGACCTGCGCACGCCGAAACCAGCTGATAGGAACCGAGGCCGCCTAAACTAGCCTGTAGGGACCTGCGCACGCCGAAACCAGCTGATAGGAACCGAGGCCCGCCTAAACTAGCCTGTAGGGACCTGCGCACGCCGAAACCAGCTGATAGGAACCGAGGCCGCCTAAACTAGCCTGTAGGGACCTGCGCACGCCGAAACCAGCTGATAGGAACCGAGGCCGCCTAAACTAGCCTGTAGGGACCTGCGCACGCCGAAACCAGCTGATAGGAACCGAGGCCGCCTAAACTAGCCTGTAGGACCGCGCACGCCGAAAACCAGCTGATAGGAACCGAGGCCGCCTAAACTAGCCTGTAGGGACCTGCGCACGCCGAAACCAGCTGATAGGAACCGAGGCCGCCTAAACTAGCCTGTAGGGACCTGCGCACGCCGAAACCAGCTGATAGGAACCGAGGCCGCCTAAACTAGCCTGTAGGGACCTGCGCACGCCGAAACCAGCTGATAGGAACCGAGGCCGCCTAAACTAGCCTGTAGGGACCCTGCGCACGCCGAAACCAGCTGATAGGAACCGAGGCCGCCTAAACTAGCCTGTAGGGACCGCACCAGCGCACGCCGAAACCAGCTGATAGGAACCGAGGCCGCCTAAACTAGCCTGTAGGGACCTGCGCACGCCGAAACCAGCTGATAGGAACCGAGGCCGCCTAAACTAGCCTGTAGGGACCTGCGCACGCCGAAACCAGCTGATAGGAACCGAGGCCGCCTAAACTAGCCTGTAGGGACCAGCGCACGCCGAAACCAGCTGATAGGAACCGAGGCCGCCTAAACTAGCCTGTAGGGACCAGCGCACGCCGCCTAAAAACCAGCTGATAGGAACCGAGGCCGCCTAAACTAGCCTGTAGGGACCAGCGCACGCCCGAAACCAGCTGATAGGAACCGAGGCCGCCTAAAACTAGCCTGTAGGGACCTGCGCACGCCGAAAACCAGCTGATAGGAACCGAGGCCGCCTAAACTAGCCTGTAGGGACCTGCGCACGCCGAAACCAGCTGATAGGAACCGAGGCCCGCCTAAACTAGCCTGTAGGGACCTGCGCACGCCGAAACCAGCTGATAGGAACCGAGGCCGCCTAAACTAGCCTGTAGGGACCTGCGCACGCCGAAACCAGCTGATAGGAACCGAGGCCGCCTAAACTAGCCTGTAGGGACCTGCGCGCACGCCGAAACCAGCTGATAGGAACCGAGGCCGCCTAAACTAGCCTGTAGGGACCTGCGCACGCCGAAACCAGCTGATAGGAACCGAGGCCGCCTAAACTAGCCTGTAGGACCTGCGCACGCCGAAACCAGCTGATAGGAACCGAGGCCGCCTAAACTAGCCTGTAGGGACCCTGCGCACGCCGAAACCAGCTGATAGGAACCGAGGCCGCCTAAACTAGCCTGTAGGGACCTGCGCACGCCGAAACCAGCTGATAGGAACCGAGGCCGCCTAAACTAGCCTGTAGGGACCAGCGCACGCCGAAACCAGCTGATAGGAACCGAGGCCGCCTAAACTAGCCTGTAGGGACCAGCGCACGCCGAAACCAGCTGATAGGAACCGAGGCCGCCTAAACTAGCCTGTAGGGACCAGCGCACGCCGAAACCAGCTGATAGGAACCGAGGCCGCCTAAACTAGCCTGTAGGGACCAGCGCACGCCGAAACCACTGATAGGAACCGAGGCCGCCTAAACTAGCCTGTAGGGACCAGCGCACGCCGAAACCAGCTGATAGGAACCGAGGCCGCCTAA
>JADBJO010031187.1:10000-17020 GCA_016801955.1 Conus betulinus | reverse complement strand
AGAGAGAGCAAACTAACGATTGTCGTTTTGTATTTGACCTTTGAAGGACAGAACCTAAGTTACACCAAGGAACACCTCTCTCTCTCTCTCATCTCTCTATCTCATCCTCTCTCTCTCTGTGTGTGTGTGTTGTGTGTGTACATGTGTGTCTGTCTGGCTGTCGCTTTGCCTGTCGGTTCCTTCATCCTCTCGCTCTCATCCTCTCGTCCTCTCTCTCTCCTCCCACTCTCGTCTTCTATCTCATCCTCCAGTCGCCTCTCTCTCTCTCCTCTCCTCTCTCGGTCCTCTCTCCTTCCCTCTGTGTTTGTGTGTGTGTGTATGTTTGTGTGTGTGTGTGTGTGGGGTGTGTGTGTGTGCGTGTGATACCTCTGTGTTGTGTGTGTGTGTGTGTGTGGTGGTGTTTTTGTGTGTGTGTTTGTCTTTGTGCTTGATCTCCTCCTCTCCCGCCTGCTCCTCTCTCCCTCTCTCTTCTCTCCTCTCACCATTCCTCCGTCCTCGTCCGTCTCCTCTCTCCTCTCTCTCTTCTCCTCGCTACATCTCCTCCGTCGGTCTTCTCCTCCCTCCCCCCCGCTCTCTCAACCCGTCTCATCCCCACTCTTCTAGAAGGGATGACCTCTGGCAACTAGCCTAACCTCCCCCAAACTCCTCTCCCTGCTCTCTCTCTCCTCCAACCTCCCCTCACCCTCCTCTCTCACGTCTTCTTACCCTCGCTTCGTCTCTCTCTCTCGCTCTCCACTCTCCCATCTCTTCTCCTCTCTCCTCCACCCCCAATCACTCAATTCCTCTCTAACCATCTCAATCTCTCTCCTCTTCTCCCGTCAATCTCTACCCCTGTCTCCTCTCCCCCTCCTCACCTCCTCCACCTCTCCTCTCCTCTCTTCTCTCCTCTTCCTCTCGTCTACCCTCCCACTCTCATCTCTCCTCTCTCTCCCATCTCATACGCTCATCTCCTCACTCTCCTTCATCCCCTCTCTCTCTCTCACAATCGTCTCTCTCTCTCTCTCTCACACACAACACCACACACACACCCACACACCACACACAACACACCACACACACACACACACACCCACACACACACACCCCAGATCTAACGCTCGCAACCCCCCAACACCCCTCCCCCCCCCCCCCCACACACACACCAAGTGCTGTCCCAACCCCCCCCCCAACCCCCACCCCACCCCCACTCACCGACAACATACACAAACACACACACTTAACCGTCCTCCCAACACACACACACACTACACACATACCCCCAACCACACACACACACACACCACACACAACACGACACACACGCCACACGCCTGGCCCGACCCCCACCAAAGGGCCAACCAATGGAGAGCAAGGCTGTTAAGTTTTAACAACAGGTCAATTTACGACTCCTCTGAAGAGGGGACGGGAGGACGATTCCATATAACAAGATGGAGCGGAATGCCAGGCACCGACCGCGAAGAACAGTGGGAGAGGGATGGTTGGGGTGGGGGGTGGGGGTAGGGGGGGAGAGAAAAAACAGAAGAAACACAAGATAAAAAAATAACTTGGACCACTGGAAATAACCAATAAAGCTCTACTGGCGGGCGCGCTCTCTCTTTTTCTCTCTGTCGTCTGCTCTCTCCCGCTCTCTCTCTCTGCCTTTGTCTCTCCTCTGTCATCTGATCACTACTGCCTTCTCTCTCTGTCTATGTTTGTCTGTCTGTCCTGTCCACTTCTCTCTCTCCCTCTCCTCTCCTCTCTCTCTCCATATATATAAGATAATCTATATAATATATATATACGTCCCCCTCGTCTCTCTCTCTCCCACCTCCCACTCTCCCCCTTCTTTCTCGTCTCTCCCTCTCCCTACTCTCTCTCCCTCCTCTCTCTCCCTCTTCTCTCCGCTTCTCTCTCTCCTCTTCCCCTCTCCCTCCCTCTCTCTCTCCCAACCCTCCTCCCTCTCCCTCTACTCCCCTCTCTCTTTCTTCGTCTCCTTGCCTGTCCTCTCTCTCTTTCCCCCTCTCCCTCCCTACCTCTGCCCGTTCGTAAACTCCCCCATCCTCTTTTCCTCCCCTCTCCCTCTTCCTCTCTCACCCTCCCAGTCCCTCCTCCCCCCTCCATCTCCCCCCCCTCTCACTCCTCTCTGCTTCCCCCCCCCCCCCTCTCTCCTCTTCCGTCTCTGGTCCTGACAGGCAGTGCGTCGTACCAGAACTGAACGCCGCCTCGCTCCCCATGAAAGGGTACTCCTCCTAGCCCCCACCCCACCCAACCCCCCCCCTGAACCCCTACCACCCCGCCCCCCTCCCCCCCCCCTAACCCCCTGAACAAAAGGGCTGTGGATATCATCCGGGGCGCATGCCAGCCCCTCCCCCCTCCCTTCCCCTCCTCCTCCCTTCAATACTCCGACATGCTCCCGTATACCTTTTCTTGCGCCTCTCTCCGCCCATTCGCTCTCTCTCCTCTCTCTCTCTCTCTCACCTCCTCCCTCTCCTCTTCTCTCGCATCTCGCCTGTCGCGTTCTTTACCTTTTCTTTTGTTTTCATTTATTGTCGTCGTTTCTTGGTTTTTGGTTTTTGTTCCCCCCTTGTTTTAATTAAAATCCCTTCCTTCCTCCCTCACTACTCCTCCCCCCTCCTGGCCCCCTTCTCTCCCTCCATCTCATCTCTCTCGCTCTCTCTCTCTCTCTCTCTCTCTCTGATGCTTATCCAACCTGTTGTGAATATTTTTTTTCAGTCTTTCTTTTTATTTCTCTTTTTTTCTTTTTTTTTTTTTTTTTCTGTTCGTTTGGGCAAAGCCAGATCTCCTCTCTCTCCACTCTCTCAAACATGCAGTCTCTCGCTCCCATCTTCTCATTCCTCTCATCTCTCCTCTCTCCTCTCTCTCTCCCCTGTCGGTCTCTCGCTCCTGTCTTGGTCTATCTGGCGTTCCCTTTTTTCGTACTTTTCCATGCACTCTTTTTTCCTCTCTCCTAACCTCCATCCCTCTCTGACTCTCCCCCCCCCCCACGCCCCCCCCCCCCCTTCTCTCTCCTCTCCTCTCTTCCTCACCCTCCCTCTCCTCCTTCTCTCTTTTCCTCTTCCTCGGTCTCTCCTCTCCCTCTACAAATCTCCCTCCACTCTCTCTCCCCCCTCCTTCCTCTCCCATGCCCGACTCTCACCAAATCTGCTCTCCTCTCTCTCTCTCTCTCTCTCTGATGGTGGGGTGGTCCTGGGAGTCCGAGAGAGAGGGATGGGCGGTATGCGTCTGAATTTCTCTCTCTCTCTCTCTTCCTCTTCTCTCTCTGTCCTCCTCCACTCCGCTCTCTCTCCTCTCGGCTCTCTCTCTCTCGTATCCCTTGTTTACAGTAATAGTATTTTTTTTTGTCTCAACAACGCGACAAGAATCCTCAACGAGAAAAAACAAGCCTCCCCGTCATCATCAATCCCGACCTTGTCCCCATCATCACCACAGCGATGACGATGAAAATGTTGACCTTTCATTTCGATAATTCTGGAACTGACAAAAGACAAATTCAACCACCCGGAAACAGTCAGCAGATTAGAAACAAGACACTGACACGACACAGAAACTTTTCTTTTTGTTTTTTCTTTTCCAAATTCAAAATTATCCCCACCAAACCACCTGCAACCCTCTCTCGCTCCTTCCTTCCCTCCCTCCTCTCGCCCCTCACCACGGCCTCCGCCCCTCCCTTTACCACCCTCATCTCCCATCACACCACCCCCCCCCCCCCCCCCACCCCTATCTGGTTTATCGCCTTTTCTCTTCACGTTCATTTCGATCGGAAACAGGATATGGCATATGCACTTTTCGACTTCCGATCACGTCCTTACGTTCCCGGGAAAAAAAATGTAACAAACAAGGAATCACGAGTGCTCATTGTATTCCAGCGTCGCGCCAGCCGGCGCCGACCACTGTGGCCAAAATCAAGGATGATGACAGTTAAAAAAACAAAGTTCCAAACAAACAAAGCCGCACCACAGAACCAGATCCTATGTGCACTTTAAAACAGACCCCAGACTATAAGACATGAAAAAGCAAATCTCTGAAACTCTCTGAAACTTTAATATATTCTATATATATATAATATAATATATATTATATATGGTGCACAACTGGAATTGTACATGCTCTTCCGCCCTCATAATTTCTTCGCCCCTCGTTTCGGCTTACCTTCATACAGTTTTGTTTGTTGTTTGTTGTTGTTTGTGTTTTTCGGTTGTCGTTTTTTTTTTTTGTTTTTTTTTTGGTTTTGTTTTTTCTTTTCTTTTCTCCTCTGTTCTCCTGTGTCTCTGTTCGTCCTTTAGCTGCGCCGTCAACACCACTCAAAGTGCAGTGGCCTAGGACCCCCACCCTGAACGTTCCCCGGATGCCTGATACACACATTATTATTCCCCTCAGGCATCTTTCAACTAGTTCCCAGCCTTCCCCCGAGTCGGGGACGGTTCACTTTCAAAGTCCACAGAATTTTCCAGCAGAATTTTATTTGGATGTCCGGCCCCCTACACTCTTTATAGCACCTGCCGATGACGGTTTGATAACCAACCACGGCTAGCATCAGATCAGCTCAGCTGGGTCACAAGGGTGGTTGTGTTTCCTTTGGTATTCAGTAACGTTCCCCATGCCTTCACGCGTCCACACACCTCGGCGAATCCAAACCGTTTTTCCTTTCCCCTATCGTAACTGGTGTTTTCCCCTTCCCTGCCGGATAAGACCTCCACCACAACGTCGTGCTCTTTTCAAAGGTGTTGTTCTTTATGTTCATTCCTTACTTACATCGACCTGTTTATATTTCCATTTATTCAGCTTCTTTTTTTTTTCTTCTCTTGCTTCCTCGGCTAATGATTATGATCCTTATCACTATTATCATTATTACTGACTATTACTATGGCATTCATTATCATTATCATCATCAATCACCACGATCATTATTATATTATATTATTATTATTATTATTATTATAATTGTTATTATTATTATTATTATTTCATCATTGTTGTGTGCGTGTTTGTTTAATCAATCCATCATCACCACCATCATTATGATTACATGTATCATTTATCATTATCATCATTGTTTTTCCTACAACTTCTTTTAATTACTGACGGTTTTCACAACACACACAACACAAACACACACTGACACGACGCCGCCGCTCGCGCGCGCGCGCGCACCACACACACACACACACAACACCACAATACACACACACACACACACACACACAAACAAAAATTAAGCTCCTTTTTACGGCCCGGTTGGCGGGACCTGCTTAACACAAAGTGTCTCCTCCTCCCCTCGCTACAGCAGTAGCATCCGCAGCTTATCGTGGTTGGCCCCCACCGTTCCAATGCATCAGCCAAGGCTTAAGAGAGCGGCTCTACTCGCCGGCGGCGGATTAACGGAAAAGTCAGGCAATCTAATGCACCTCTCCCAGACTCTGCTCCCCATCCTCCTCCCCCCCTAGCCCCCCCCCCCCACCCCCCCCCCAAAAAAAAATCCCCCACACACACCAACAAAACACACCCGAAACCCTTCCATCATGATACTCTTATTCTCTTTTTCACTCTTCCATGCCACCTAACTCCTTACCCTTTCCTTCAGTACCCTTTCCTCCGCCCTCTCTCTCTCTCTCCTCCATCATCTCATCTCATCCCCGCTCCCCTCCTCACGCTCTCACCCTCTCTCTCTCTCTCTCTCATACACACACCACACATGCACAAAAGCTGCACCCAGGCAGGCAGGCATCGCACGCACACACACACACACAACACACACTCATCACCACACACACCACCACACACACACACCTCACATACACCAACACCCCTCCAACACACACACACACCACACACACAACACACACACAAACACACACCATCACACAAACAAGACTCACAAACACTCACGACTGGTGACAGGTAGCTTTATGTATGATATCTCTACTCCGGCGACACTGTCGTCTCCTTCCTTTCAGTCCGCCAGCGCCTGTACGTTCGCATGCACCAGCAATCGCGCTGGGGTGTGGTGGGGTTGGGGGGGTGGGGGGACGTGCACGCAGTGCAACGCAGACACCGTATCGTCCCTTCCCACCCCCACCCCCCGGTCCCTCCAGTTCCATCTTGTTTCGGTGGCTGTACTGTTTTCCAGTATACTGGTACGAAGGAAGGGAGCCAGACGGATGGCGGGGAGGAGGAGTGGGGAGAGAGGTGGGAGAAGAGATGGGGAACATGGGAAAGAGAAAAGCATGGTGTGGGGGTGAGAAGGGATAGGGATAGAGGACGGACTGTAGTAGGGAGAGAGCAAGAAGCGGATGAGCGAAAGTTGGGGGCTCTTGGAATAAACGGGGAGGGTGTGGATTGATAAGAGATAGACAGAGACATAGAGATACATGACTAGTGCAAGCATAGAATGCCACCAGCCAGAGGGGAACTGACAAGAGGGACAACGAAACACAGCAACGAAGACACGACAGAAGAGAGACATACAGACAGACCAGACACAGACATGAAAGACTCAGACACAGAGACAGACGATAGAAGAAAACACCACAGACAGACAGAAGACAGAGCCAGAGCAGAGATAGAGAGAGATATAGGAGAGAGCAGAGAGACAGACATACGACAGACAGACAGAGACAGAGAACAGACCGACAGACAACAGACACCATACAACAACAGACAGAAATACCTCAACAGGTCAAAGTGACATACAGGCATGCAGGCGAGCAGAGAGAGAAGAGATAGAGAGAGAGAGAGAGAGATCGAGAGATAGAGCTTCACAGAGAGAGAGAGAAGGGCAGAGAGAGAGAAACAAGACAGAGAGATGCTCAATGGAGGAGGGAAGAAAGTGTGTTGTGTGTGGAGAGATGGGCCGAGAGAGGGTGGAGGATAGTTAAGACATACATAGAGAGAGAGAGAGAGAGAGAGAGAGAGCGAATCGTATCCAGCCTCCTAGCACGAACGAGTTCCTATCCCCCCACACCCCCAGCCACCCACGCCCCCCCCCCCACCCCCCCCAACCCCCACCCCTTGTCTCTTCCT
>JADBJO010031187.1:0-2500 GCA_016801955.1 Conus betulinus | reverse complement strand
GGTGGGTGAGGTGCGTGCGTGCGTTCGAGCGTGCGTGCGTGTGTGAATGCGTGCGTGCGTGCGTGCGTGTGTGTGTGTGTGTGTGTGGTGTGTGTCCGTGTGTGTGTGTGTGTGTGTGTGTGTGTGATCAATTTGATTTGTTTTGTTTATAAACTCCAGGCAAATCGTTCGTCCCCGTGGATATGTCGCGCGTCTCACGAGCATTTTGTCTTGTTGGGATGAATTACGGCATGGAATCTCTCTCTCTCTCTCTCTCTCTCTCTCTCTCCGCCTCTCTCTCTCTCTCTCTCTCTCTCTCTCTCTCTCCCTCTCTCTCACTCGCCCGGGCTCCCTCCTCTCTCTCCCCCTCTCGTCTCCCTGTGTCTCCTTGTTCTTTCTCCCCCTTTCACACGTCTCTATATCTCTCCTTCCCCCATCTCTCTCTCATTCTTCCCTCCCCCTCCCCCTCCCTCTCCCCTCTCTCTCTCCCTCTCTCTCTCTGTGTCTTCTCTCTCCCCTCCCTCCCTCCCCCTATCTCTCTCTGCCTCGTGTCTCTCTGTCCGTTTCTCCCCCCCTCCCCCCCTCACCCACTCCCCTCTCCCCCTCTCCCCCACTCCCTCCCTACATCTCCTTCCCCCCCTCTCTCCCCTCTCTCTCTCTCTCCCTCTGAAAACCCCCTCTCCCCGTCTCTCGCTCTCCTCTCTCCTTTCACTCCCCCTATCTCTCTCTCGCCCTTCTCTTTTCTCCTCCCTCTCACTCGCCCTCTCTCTCTCCCTCTCACTCCCCCCCCTCTCTCTCTCTGCGTCTCTCCCTCTCATGCCCCCCCCCCTCTCTCTCTCCATCCTACCCTGGCCACACTCTCTTTCCTCCTCCCTCCCTCCCCTCTCTCACTTTCTCTCTTTTTTCGCCCCCCCCCCCCCCCTTTCTCTCCCCTCTCCCTCTCGCTTTTCACCTCTCTCCCTCCTCTCTCTTCCCGCTTCTCTCTCTCTCTCTCTCTCTCTCTCTCTCTCTCTCTCTCTCTCTCCTCTCTACCTTCCTCTCTGCCTGTCTCTTTCTCACTCTCTGTCTCCCTCTGTCCTCCCTCTCTCTCACTCTTTTTCTCTTTCACTCGCTCGCTCGCTCGTTCTCTCTCTCCCCCTTTTCTTCGAAGATGGAGAGAGAGAGAGAGAGAGAGAGAGGAGAGAGGGGGGGGGGCGGCTCAAGCCTTAGGAATCTGACCTCCCGAGTGGGTTCGAACTCACGACCCGTGGGATGTGCAGGGTAAGGCTGTAAACTCCACTATTCTCCACTGCGAGTCTATGTAGGTGTTGACATGAAGAGAGGATGAAATAAACCAAAGAAACGAGGACAGACTTGTTTTGTGTGTGTGTGGTGTGTGTGTGTGTGTGTGTGTGTGTGTGTGTGTGTGTGTGTGCGTGCGTGTGTGCGTGCGTGGGCGTGCGTGCGTGTGTGTGTCCGTCCACTGATGGGCAGGAAGTCAAATGCCAATCCATGGAAGGGTCTCTTAACAGAGGGCAGAGGAACGAAATTAAAATCACAGTTTTGTTTCGTTATTTTGTTCTCGAAACTGTAAGCATTTCACTAATGAACCGCTCAAGAAAATCCAGATTTGACCGACTAACAAAAATAGAGAGAAGATGAAGAAAGTTTATATCGTTTTTTTTAATGACAAGACTAACCACCACACCACCACCACCACCACCCCCCCCCCCCAAAAAAAAAAAGTGAGCAGAATCTGTCATTTAAGCTCTGAAGAGTGAAGAAAAAAAAAAATGAAATGAAATGCATCTTCTTCGGAGCGTTGGAAAAAAAAAGAAAAAGAAAAAAAAAGGAGGAGTACATGATTTAGGCCTACATACTCACATATGTGCGCACGCCGGCATACGGTGCTTCACATTGACAACATTTACTTGATACACGTGCATAACTGTTTTGGGGTGGGTTATGAAATCTTGTTTACTTTCGGATGTTTTGGGTTATTAGATAATTTTTTTTTTTGCTGTTTATTCTTAACACATAGTAGTTCATGCCTCCTTCCCCCTCTTTGTTCCTTCTTTTTCTCTTTTTCTTTTGTTGTTTGGTGTTGTTGTTGTTGTTGTTGTTGTTGTTGTTGTTGGCGAGGGCAGGATGGGGGAAAAAAAAAAACTCAACTTTAAAGCTTACTCATTACTCCTCAGTAAAGAGAATACTTAACTTAAATTCACATCACAAGTCCTTCTCTCTTTCTCTCTGTCTGTCTCTAACACAGACCGAGAGAGAGAGAGAGAGAGAGAGAGAGAGAGGAGAGAGAGAGAGAAGACGAGAAGAGAGAGAGAAGAAGAAGAAAGACCCCGAAGAAGAAGAGCCCCAAGAGGCAAAGGGAGGTAATTATAATTCAAAAGCTCTTCACATGCCCCCCTCCACCCCCCTTCTCCCCCTCCTCCCCCCCCCCCCCCCCCCCCCAACCTCACAACCCACAGCTGTTGTCTGTCCGTTCGGCTGTCGTGGCATTTGGGACAGCAAGTCAGCGTGGCACGTCCTC
>JADBJO010031186.1:0-7500 GCA_016801955.1 Conus betulinus | reverse complement strand
CTTCTTCATCATTTTGCTGAGAGAATGCTGCTTTGGCCAGTAGTCACAATACTAAATGGCCCCTACATCCCCAGCCTTCCTGCCAGCCAGTCATGGCCCTGGTCTTTTCATGGTTTTTGACCCATGAGAATTTCAGTCATGGCCTCTATGTGTCTGTGACCAGGTTCATGGTATTGACCAAGACATCAATGAGAATGCCAGTATCAGAGCTGTGTCATTAGCTGACCTCTATGTGGTGTGTCTGTGACCAGGTTCATGTGATTGACCAAGACATCAATGAGAATGCTGGAACCTATGGGCGTGGCCAGCTGACGTCGCTGTCCCTGTACTCCTGCACGGTGTGTGATAAAGTGTTCAAGACCTTGTCACACATGCGCCTTCACTGTTTGGTGCATACCGACCTCAAGCCATTCAGGTGCACCAAGTGCCAGTACCAGACTAATACCAAAGGTCAGTGGCATAAAAAGAAATAAATAAAACCAACAAATGTTTTGACAGTCTGACCTTCAACCAAGATGCACAGCTGACAATGTTTGTTATTTGCTTAAAAGACAAGAAAGTGTTTTGAGCATGAAGAGGCTTAATAGAACAAGTCTGTTTTCAGATGAAGATGTTTGACAGTCTGGACTTGGGCTGTTTGTGTTCAAGATTGCGTACTGTTTAACTCCAGAGCGTGTCTGCTCTGTTTTGAAGCTGCCATCACCAAATGAATTCAACCATGATTGATTCAGTTTCAGTTTCAGTTTCATCAAGGACGTGTCATTGTGTGCAAACTAATCCATATACACTACACCACATCTGCTAAGTTTTGAGACTGCATTGCTCATGACTTAAAGCTGATGGATAAATGAATTAATGACTTAGATGAGAGAACTTAAGAAGAGTGTCTTGTGCCTGTGACTTAGCAGATGTCTCACCTACGCATTAGCCCAACGCGCTGGTCAGACCTTGAGTACCTACCTAACATTTGTTGTGCCATTATTATCATTGTATGTGCATGTGAAGAGAGTACACTTGTGTGTGTATGGGTGTGTGGCATGGGCCTGTGTGTGTGTGTGTGTGTGCGAGCGCATTTTTTGTGTATTATGTGTGCGTATGCTTGTGTTGTGTATGCACATGGGCGTGTGCTCACTTTTTTGTGTGTGTGCACGCGTATGTCTGCATATGTGCGTGTGCGTACCTGCATTTATTATTATTATAATGAATACTTATATGGTGCCTATTCTCTGCTACAGACCAAGCTCTAAGCGCTTTACAATCCACACTGGTTTACACAACGGGCTGCCTACCTGGGTAGTGCCGACTGAAGAGCTGCCAGCTGGTGCTTCATTCAGTTGTTTCCTGTGTCATCCAGTCAATATCGTTCACTCAGTTTCCTTACTTCCTTCACTCTTTCCATTTCTTATGCAGGGTGCATGCTATGTGTAATGTGTCATCCATACCAACGGCTAAGCTGGCCTTCTCTTCCGAATTTTGGTGATGGGATTTTACGTGTGTGCAAGATGTTATGCATGCGTTCACACATGGAACCTCGGTTTATAGTCTCATTCAAAGCACTGTATAGGAAATGGAGTCAGAACCAATGTTCAGTCCAAGGGAAAAATCCCCCTGCACTGAAAGGGCCTGGCGGAGATATGAAGCCACAACCCCAGTATCACCAAGATTACGAGTCCGGCACTTTACCAACTAAGTTATTCCAGCCCCTTTGTACGAGTATAGAAGTGCGTGTGCATGTGTATGTGTGTGATTTATGGACTTGTGTGAGCATGCTCCTTCGCACACATATCTGCACATGTATGTGTACATATATGTATGTGTGTGTAGCTCTGTATGTAGGTGTATATGCATGTGCGATCACAGCCACACAGTGAAGAGGAGGGACAGTGTCTGTGATGAAGAGTCATTCTCTAAGCTCAAGTTCAGGTTGTTAACAGCCCAGCCGAACCTGAGAGGCCATACCAGGGCTGTCATCCTTCTCTTAAAGTTTTGCGTATGATCTTTGTCACAGTCACACAGTGACGTGGCCTCCTGCTGTTTTCTCAGTTGGAAGATATCATCCGTGCTTAAAGTTAGTCGTTTGTTATGTAATGTTTGTGACCAGGCAACCTGTACACACATATGCGGAAGCACACGGGGCAGTATTACCAGTGCAAGCACTGCGACTTCCGCTCTGTGAACAAGAGCCACCTGGTGGAACACGAGGCAACATGATGATAAAAACGTCACCCCTGCGCCATTTGCCACAAGGACTATGCAACAGGTAGACCTTTTTGTGTGTTTTTTTTTTCGTTTGTGTGTTTATTTACACCATTGATAACATTGATAACATATTGCCTACAACACTTGTTTATTTACACCATTGATAACATATGCCTACAACACTGTTATTTACACCATTGATAACATATTGCCTACAACACTTGTTTGTTTACGCCATTGATAACATATTGCCTACAACACTTGCCTATATAAAAGTGTGCATGTTGCTTTTTCCAGTTTTTTTTTTCTTGTTGTTTCTTGCCTTTTTTTTTCATTGGCAGCATTGTTGAGACTTTTTGTGTTTAGGTGTTTTTTACATTCTGCCCTTTTGGTGGTACTTTTCTGTTTTTAATTATCAACTGAGAACAAGAGTAAAAAGAAGAACAAATGAAGAAATATGAGATGAATAGATGGTTTGATGAATATTGTATTTTAGAGTAGAATATCAATAATCGCATAATGCTTCAGGCTTGGTTATAATTATGCTTATCTTTCTGATTGAAGAGAAATTCCTTTTCCATCCATTGTTCAGTTATCCCTTCTCTTTCCCTCACCTCCCTCCTCTCACCTCCCTCCTCTACCTTCCTTTCCATAGTTATACGTCCAAGCTAATGAACCTGTTCATTTACACAAGACCATTTATCTTCTGACTTTCTTCTTGGTTTTGATTCAAGTAAGTTCATAGAGTACAACACACTGAAAAATAAAGATAAAATGAAAGAAGAAAAAAAAAAAGAAACAGAAAAACCCAGACATATAACAAATAATGGTAATACCATTTTACATTTTAAAGACAAAAGGTTAGAATATCTTTGCGTGGTAAAGACAGAACGAGAGTGAGCGTGCAGGTGGGTGAGAAAAGAGAGAGCAGAGAGCACACAAGGCAAGCCGAGTGTATTGTGAAAGTTGAGGTGTTTGGGTTTGAAAGGTTCTGTACCATGTCCAGTGGGGCGCTTAGGATGGCCTAACAGTTCTAGGGAGCTATGATTACACCGATACTAATGTCATGTACAAGGTATCTTCTGACCTGTCATCACTATGATTTCACAGGGAAGTCCCTGATCAACCATGTGCGCAAGTACCACGCCAACTCGCGCAAAGGACAGCAGTACCTCCAGACGTTTCTGCAGGGGAGACAGGCCAGTGGCTCCACCGTTATCCATCAGTGTCATGTCTGCAACCGCAAGGTGTGGACAACGCCTTCTTTGTGTGCTCTTTCCCCTGTGTCTCTGGTGTTCTTTCTTGTGTGGCTGAGAGTCCCTGTCTTGTTTTTTGTATATTGGGGTTGATACTACCCTTGGTCCTTCTTACCCTCTCTCCATCTCTGTCTGTCTGTCTGTTTGACTGTCTGTTTAACTGTCTGTGTGTGTGTGTGTCTCTCTCTCTCTTTCTCTTTCCGTTTGTCTCTGTCTCTGCCTTCTCTCTTTTTTTTCCCCCATTCCTCTCTCCTGTCTCTTCCTTCCCGTGCTTCATTCCTCCCTGCCTCATTCTCCTTCCTTCTTTCTTTCCTGCTCTGTCCTCCTTCCCATTCCCTTTATGCAGATTATCTGTTAACAACAGGTACCTTTCCCATTTTTACAAAAATGGCAAGATACATTGATTGGGCAGAAATGAAGTAGGAGGTTACAGTGAAATGAAGTAAGAGGTTATAGTGAAATGAAGTAAGAGGGTATAGTGTAACAGGGAAGAGCTCACAGAGTGCAGGGAAGCATTTATTATGTAAAAACACTTCTACTCCTGTTTGTTTTTTCTTTTCTTTTTTTTTTTTTTTCTTCTCATACATTACTTTTAGGAATTTTTTGTTCTTAGACAATAAGGGGGTTACCACTTCCACCACTATAAGAACTGTTTTGCACAGGAATGAAGAAAATGGATCTCACTGTGGGCAGTTTTCATCACATTTTCCACGTAAAAGTTGAGAAGCATTAGCAGTTTGGGTGGCACTGAACTTCTACAAATTTTTTCACTGAATAGTGTGAGCGAAGCATTGCACAATGTAAATTCACAATTGCTTGCTGCTTACTTGGCCTGAAAACATTGTTTTGCACTGCTAACTCTATTTTGCTTGGCAAAGACTGAGAAATTACCAGGGGTTTTTGGAAGGTGTCATGCAACAACATCGCTTCACGCAAACAGTCTCTGTGTGACTTCAGGCATTGCTGGCTAACTGGCAGCTCCTCAGCGGCCATGTTGAGTTGGCTCAAAACCTCACAAACAGGTGTAGATACAGATGTTTTGTTTGTCAGGTGATGTGTGAAATGGATGAGAACTGGTGCAGCAAAAATAGGGCATGTTGTTTTTGGCCCAAGCAACATTTAGAAATCGTTTTAGGGCTAAGTGGCAAGGACACAAGGACAATATGACTTGAAGATAAAATTATAAGCTGAAGTGTGTTTTACAATGATCGAATGCCGTGTGACATCAACTTTCACTGTCTTCACCTTTGGCTTCAGTTCAAGAAGAAGATCGACCGAGATCGTCACCTGTTTGTGCACGACATCCGTGATGTGAACATGACGCACCAGTGTGAGCTTTGCGACTACCAAGCGAGTCGACGCGTGTACCTGGAAAAGCACTACATGAAGCATCGTGTGCTGTATTGCTGCTCGCTCTGCAGTGCCATGTTTCTGTCCACAGTCAAGTGAGTTTGGTTTTTTATTGTCTGTTTTGTTGTTGCTTTTTTTTATTTGGTGGTCATCATTGTCTTTGTAGATCATTTCCTTAAAAATAGCAAAGAAGCAGAGGAAGGAGGAGGCATCAGACTGCGGAAACATAACGGATTATTTTGCACGCCTTTTTTTCATTTTGGAAAATGTACCAAGTTTTCCATGCTACCTAAAAATGCATGTAAAACCAGTGTACAGCGTGTTCACAATTAACACAGAAGCCAGTTTGTCTTTTGTCAGCTCCTAGTTTGAGCCTAAGAGGCTGACCTTTCAGCACTGCATGATGAGAGCAGAAAATATTTGATTCGCCAATGAAAGTTGTTAACGCTTAGCTTTCTCATACTTTCCTGTTTAAACAAAGGCCTTATCCCCACGGGGTGTGGGACATTGCCATGTTATCAAGATCCCCACCTTGCCCCCCCCCCCCCCCCCCCCCCCCCCCCCCCGAAGGAAATTGGAATGGCCCTTTGCAGTCAGCTCAGCTGTTAGCAACATGAATTACTTGGTTGCAAAGCCAGAATGGATGAATGTCTTCCTCCTGAAGGAGCTGTAATGTCCATCCAACAACAGTTTCCTTATGCCAGTCCTCACCTCACACACACAGGGGCATGAAGACATACATCTGTGTGTGTCAACATGTACACACGCACAGATGCATACATGTTCACACACACTCACAAGTAAATTCTCTTAGTTCTCTTTGTGTGTGTGTGTGTGTGTGTGTGTGTGTGTGTCTCTCTCTCTCACTCGCTTGCTCAGTCTCTCACACACACACACACACACACACACACACACACACACACACACACACACACACACACACACACACAGGCAGATAAACCAGCCTAACTTTGTGGTTGCAGGTTACTTGAACACCTGACCAGTTGCCATGCTGATGAGCAGTCAGTGGGAGGGGACGAAGAACTGTTTGAGCGCTGCATCAACAACACAGCCTGTACCTACCAGAACCAGATGAACAGATGCCAGTGGAGGACAAGCAGTTCATCAATCTGCCGCCAGAGCTCTCCTCTTTCGGCGTCAACAACTCCGCCACCACCTCTACCCCTGCAGGAGACACGTTCGCTCCAGCTCTGTCTGAGTCCTTGCCAGAAGCTTCCTTGCAGGTTGGGGAGGGGGACTCTGAAGAAAAAGAGCAGACCTCCTCAGGGACAGCAGAGTCATCAGCAGCAGCACCAGGAAACTTGGTCATGTCTGGCACTGCGGATGGAGGGAATGGAGGTGAAGGAGGGGGAGGGGGAGCAGGTGCTCAGTGCTGAAGGTGACGGCTTGCAGAAAGAGGAGACAGCTCTGGAGAGCCAGGAGGAGATGATGACAGTGGAGGAGACCGCGGAAAAGATCACTGTCATGGTGAACGAAGAAGGCGTCACAGACATTTTGCCCACCTCCTCCATTACTGACATGCTTCCTGCCTCTGGCGATGGTAACATAATGACTGGTGCCTCTGAAGGCAAGTCAGATTCAACGACAGATAGTCTTCCTGCCTCTGGCGATGGTAACATAATGACCGGTGCCACTGAAGGCAAGTCAGGTTCAACGACAGATAGTCTTCCTGCTGTAAAAGCCATCCCTCAGAATGGGGAGAACTGCCATCAGATGGCGCCGATCTTCCATCAGGTGTGGAGAATGCGCTGTCCCAGACACCTTCTGAAATAGAACATCATTTGGATGACAGTGCTGTCCCCCTGGCCCCCAACCCAGGACAAGCCAATGATCAGGAAGAGGATTTTGAAGACCTGGATGACCCAGAGCTGGAGAAAGACCTTGAGGAGAACACAGACAGGGAATACACCTGCGACAACCCACCGGATGAGATGGTGGATAGTGTGGAAATGAAGGAGGACAACAAGAAGAACATTGTGGTGAAGCTGGGTTTCCGACCATGAACATGCAGATCTTCCAGAAGATGAGGGAGACGTTTGGGTCAGGGAGTGTGAGTTCTGTGGGCGCCTCTTCTATACCAAGCAAGATTATGAACCCCACCTTCGAACGCACACAGGTTGGTGGGTTTTCATGTGCAAATGTACTGGTAGCAAATGGCCTCAATTGAGATAAATGACGGGTTCTTGCTAGGCTACTGATAGAAACCTTCCTCACACACACACACACACACACACACACACACACACACACACACACACACACACACACACACACACATGAATCAAAAGATGAATTCTATTCATATCACTGTAACCACAAATAAATACAAACACAGGCTGTTTGTTTTTGTTGTGACATAAGGTTCACATTTTCCTTGACAGTGAGATTTAGGTCCCATTTCACCGGGGCTAAATTGTTCCCAAACCAAAGCCTCTGTGGGATCACGAAGCATAACTTCTACTGAAAGCAGTTTATGAACTGAATCCGTGCACTGGAAATTCAGTGCGTGTTCCTGTCCTTAGATTACTTTTCCTGGTTTCCCCTTTCCTGTCACATTTTTGTGTGTGCATGTTTTCTGATTTCAGTGTAAGATATATCCCTGTACATGTGTGATGTCAAATCCTTTGTTGTGCTGTCCCCTAAATACAGTGTAGCTTGAAGTTCCTAATGAATT
>JADBJO010031185.1:0-17023 GCA_016801955.1 Conus betulinus | reverse complement strand
TCACACCCCGCACACCACACACCCACCCCACCCCAACACCGCACACCCACACACACACCACACCACGATACCCAGTCCTTGCAAGCTTACGTTGTGCTTATCTATTTTTTTCCCTCGTCTGCCCGAAGACTAATCTGGTCGGTTGATAGCATCTGGGACTGCACGACACGCCTCGACAGAATTTGTAAGAAGTTTTTTGGGGAATATTCTCATGTAATCCCGGCAGCTGGATCAACTTTGACATTCCTGGATCATTCACCATAACTCCCTTAATGCAAAACACTCAGTGTCCAGAAACTCATTTTCAGTGTCACAATGATGGTTATTGTCTCCCTGTCTATGTCAGGTGCAATGACATGATGGACTGTCCTGGTCATGAGGACGAAGTTGACTGTCAGAAATTCAAGACCTGCCCTCGGTATTATAGATGTCGTGGCGCTTACAAAACAATATGTCTGCATGTGAATCACCTGTGCGATATTGTGCCACAATGCCCACTGTATGATGATGAGCTAATGTGCAACTTTGCTTGTCCTGAGTCATGTGTGTGTTACGGTTTTGCCTTCTCCTGTAACAACACTTTTCTCGCCACCTCTTTCCCCTCTGTTACGTTACCTTGAAGCTGCTGGTAGTGGAATACGTATGAGTGACCTCACTCAGAACATCATGCTGATCCATCTGGGCGTACAGGCATGTAGATGGAGGATGTTAATAGAGGTTGTTTTTACCGAATCTCCACAGTCTGGATCTCAGTGACAATTTACTTTATTCTGTCAACTTCAGTCACTTTGCAGGAATTCCCCGACTTCGAAGATTGAATCTTGCAGGTAATCCTCTGCCCCATGGATTTTTCCATGTCCAAGACCCAGCATGTCTATTCATCATTACTTATCTTCAACATTTCTCTCGCGTCCATGGAACCATTCTGAGAATGAAGACCATGTCAGTTCTTATGCCAAACCTACAAGTTCTAGATTTATCATCGACTACCATGAAAGTACTCCAGGGACAATACGTGTTTAAAAATCTTCAGCATTTCAACTTGCGGAGCTGTCCTATAACTTATTTCACTCCAAATTTTATATGAAACTCATGACAGATCTTAAGCACGTTTCTGCAGATACATTCAAATTATGTTGTCCAGATGTTCTTCCAGATAATTTTCGAGGCCAGTGTTTTGGCTCCATCGGATGAAATCTCGTCATGTTGATGACCTGTTAAAATCTTTTGCTTACCGTCTTGCTCTTGTCATGTTTGCTCTGCTTGCTGTTCTGGAAACATGGGTGGTTTTTCTCTTTCGCGTATATTCTTTGTCAAAAAGTACCAAAACTGGTTTTGGTATATTTGTTATTCATCTGTGTGTGTCTGACTTTTTAATGGGCCTGTATTTAGTCTTCATTGGCGTGGCAGACTGGATCTATGCAGGTAGTTATATTTGGAATGAAACTGTATGGAAAAAGAGCCCAGCGTGCAGCATTGCAGGGTTCTTATCCTTGTTATCATCTGAAGTATCAGCTTTCCTTATATGTTTCATTACTTTGGATCGTTTTCTTGTACTCCGGTTTCCTTTCAGCCAGATCCGATTCAGAGCTAGATCAGCTCACATGGCTTGTGTCATGATTTGGGCATCAGGAGTTACCGTAGCAATGGTGCCTCTTTCTCCCTGTGACCGCACACTGGGAGTTTTACACAGCCAGACAGGCATTTGTATTCCACTGCCTGTCACCAGAACTGAGTTTCCCGGTCGGATTTACTCGTTCAGTATCATGATCATCTGCAATCTTATCCTCTTTCTTGTGACTGGCGTTGGTCAGTTTTTAATTTATCGGTCAGTAAAAAGTAACACAATATCTGATCAGTTATCAAAGATCCAAGACGTGGGCACAGAAAGTGTGCAATCCAAGGAAGCCTCTATCGCTCGCCGTCTCCTGTCTGTTGCCGTGTCCGACTTTCTGTGCTGGTTTCCTATTGGTCTGTGTGGGGTCCTGGCTGACAGTGGTGTCATCATTTCAGGAGAGGTCAACGTGGGAATGGCCATTTTGTTACCACTTAATTCAGCGCTCAACCCGTTCCTCTACACCTTGAACGTGATACTAGAGAAACGACAAAAAGCAAAAGAGCTGCGAGTTCAGAGGCTGCTCTGCGCACAGCTCAGTTCTTGACATTCGATTAATTTCATGCAAGCTGGGATTCCAGCCAGGTATGATGTTCCTAGAGCGGTTAATATTCAGTTCAGTTCCTAACAACAAAGCCAAAGTATGAAAACAGTGCAGATATGAACTGTTAAAAGCAATGCTTTGCCCCATCCTTCTTCTCCCAATGCTAACCCTCCTCTGCACAACATACACCAATTCACTCTCTTCACTCCTAAACAAGCACACACACACACACACACACACACACACACACACACACACACACACACACACACACATATATATATATATATATATATATATATATATATATATATATATATATATATATATATATATATATATATATATATATATATTATATATATATATATATGTGTGTGTGTGTGTGTGTGTGTGTGTGTGTGTGTGTGTGTGTGTGTGTGTGTGTATACGCACATACGGAAGCACGAACGCACATACACACGCATGCACGCATGAACTCACGCACGCACAAACCCACACACACCAACACTCACACATAATCGAGCTTATCTTCAGACAAGCATGCATACATGCAGGCAGGCATACGCACGTGTTGTTAGCTTCATTTGCTTGGAACTATGGGCATGCAATCATTTCATCAATGTGCGTGCAATTATTTCATCATGGAAATTAGAGTTACCCTCCTTGTTTCTTACTTACTCTTTTCTATTACCTGTCCCATTTATGATTTACTTCCATATCTATGAAACCGAGCTTGCCCCCCACCCACCCCCCCACCCCCACCCCTTCCCCCCGGGCTAAACCAGACTAAGTCTAAAATGTACTCTTGGATGTGCTGAATCCATGTACGCATGTTAACAAAAAAAAAATGGAATGGTCTTAGAGTTATTGCCCTTGCCGCAAGGGTAGCTCCCTAAACCTCTTTTCACCAACTCCATTTTCAATAAATAATCTAGCGTTATTATTAAAATTTAGGAAACTATTTTTGCTTCCTTGTTTCTTAAAAGCAATTAGTATGTGTCATAAAAAGAGCATTACAGATAATAGTAAGGCTATGTTTTGGCTTCAGTAATGCATGTTCTTTGCACACTGTTATTTTCATGACTAAAAGACGATGCCATCTCTCGCACTTAAAAAGACATAAACAAATGCTTCACTTGGAACATATTTTCATAAACTACAATTCATTAGAATAATTTTGACCACGCTTGAAGATTCTAGACTGCTTTGATATGTCATTGAAAGAAAAAGTCCCCCTGTCCCCCAAAACTGGAAAATCGCCCACAGTCCTAATTTCGTCAGTCCTAACTGAAACCCACAAATCATTTTTTTTCTCCCCTTTAACTCTTTTTTTTAAATCAATTTTTATTTTTCTCCTTGCAAAAACATAACATTTCACATAAATTCATGGCTTTTCACATCTTACCAGCGTACGATTCACATCATATATGCTTCAACAGCCTTTTTTGGCCAGGTACTATAAACAGTTTCCGTACCACGTGTTGAAACCCACAAATCATTACTTGATTTATCAAATACAGTGAGTATTCACCATGCAAACACTAATATACTTAATTTCCACACACAGAATGCTTTCAGTGTCACTTTGTAAAACATATGATCATTCTCAGAATTAAAAGATGTTGTCATCGTAAAAAAAGAAGAAAAAAAAAAGAAAGAAAGAAAAGAAGTCCCATACTATGGAAATATGTTCATAAACAACAAACATGAAATGCGTAAGGATACTAAAGGTGAAGGTTGAAGGTTTTAAACCAATCCATTACATGAACATTGCAAATAAATCACTCCTTACCCCCCCAAAGACAGGATCAGTTGAAATTCTGGAACACTGGCATACGCTACTATACCTGTCATCCAGTTCGTTTTCTGTTCTCACAAAAAACTAAGTCTGATCGCTGTGCAAGCAAACTTTTTTGCTTGGGATTCTCTGCTTTTCAATCATAATCTAAATAATCATCAGAGCAAAAGCTACCATCCAGTCTGTTCTGCAGTAGACACTGTGTGTCATCATCATCATCATCATCATCATCATCATCATCATCATCATCATCATCATCATCATCATCTCGGTCTGGCAAGTCATCCAGAAGACTGTCAATAACTGTCTATGGGACGGTAAGCTCTCTTCCTCCTCCTCTGTCCACAAGGGTTCAAGTTCTCCTTCTTCATTACCCATCTGTGGCCTTTCATAGGTAGGGGAATCTCTGGTATGGCATAATGAGAGAGCTTCCAGATGCCAACTTGGAATTTGCACCTCTCTTAAAGTACTGCTCAAGGCTCTTGCGACATGGTGGCATTGTGCCAAGGTCAATGTTGTGTGATGCACTCAGGTTGTCGCCTTCACATTTTTTTTCTTTCAGCAGGTGATGTCTGAGCTCGTCAACTTTGGCAAAACGTGGTTTTCCATAGCGACAACATGTGAATGACTCCAATCCCTGCATGAGCTCCTCACTGACCTTCCAGTCCTCACCCAGATTTGCCAGAACACGCTGAAACCTTTGCTCTTGCTGGAGAATTTTCATGGCTCTCACTTTTGCTCTGCCTGTAAAGGCGCTGCAACTGCCACATCCTGTAGACGCATGCAGACGAAGAGCGCAGAGTGATGTTCTTGTTGTGTTATTTCACCAGCAAGCTGACAGTTTAAAGTGTTGCCCGCACCTGAAGCACCACAACTCTTAGAATGCTTCCTAAAAGTTTCCTCCATGGTCTTCTCCACGGCACATCTATCCCCTGGAATGAAAGATCTTGCCACGCTGAAAGCCCCTCGTCTCAACAGTTCAGTGGCTCCTGTGTGTGATTGCTCAATGTTGGCCAGACAATTTCCAAAGTAGGTGAGGTATCTGGCGTAGTTCTGTCCTCCAAAGGAGAAGAAGATGTCTGGCATACGAAGCGTTCACTGGGCGTATGATTCAAAGTTGTTTGTCTTTACAGCATGAAGGAGAGACAGAACCAGCCAGATGATGCCGTCAATGAATGAGAACCAAAACTGCGCTGTTTTCTCCCTGTTTTCCTTTCCTGGCGTCCTCTCCGAACTGCTCGTTTTCCGCCAGGAAGTCGTTAAAGCCTTTGTCTTCAAGTAGCTGTTCGACTGAATGCTGTGTGGAGGATCCTTTCACCACATCAAACAGCTGGAGGAGTTTAGCAGGCAGAGGTGGGAAACCTTCTTCATCCTCCTCGGTCTGTAGATATGCAGTGAGAGCCAGACGCTCAAGACATTCCAACATTGTCTTGTGACAATGGAGTGCTCTTTCAAAGCGTTTGCCAAGTAAGACACTTTGTAGGGAACCTGAAGTGATCAGCCCAGCCTACAAAAAAAAATGCCTGAAAGGCCGGAGCCATGCATCGTCTTGCCTACCACTTTCAGGTAGGCGCTAATCCAATGGAAAGTACCAATCAGTATGATGTGGTCTTTGAAGTGCTGTGGCGGACTCCAGATGACGGGGTATGCTTTCATACACACTCATAGCAAATGTGGCTATGACGTATTGTTGCCCAACATCATGGGTATCCACCTGTGCCTGTCGGAGACATTCTTGAACAGTTTTGGAATCAGTGATGGGATGATAGATCACAGGATAATAGTCTATTGCTGCCTTTCTTTGAGATCTACCGCCTGTGAGAGAGATGAATCCTGTCCATCCTGGAACTGTTCAAAATTCCACAGTCGAGCAAGGATCCAAATAATGTTGATCTTTCTGGCTTTTGACTGTGCATCAGTGCCACCAGGAACTGACTTTTGATTTGTTGGAAGAACTGGACTTCTATTGGTGACATAACACTCGGGGAGTTCTTCCGGACACACCTCTAGAGTCGGAGCACCAGTTCTTGGAACATACCTCCTGACCATAGATTAATCTAGATCTAACAAGTCAAATCACAAAATGGACAGGAGTTTTCGGGTCCTGGTTTCAAGTTTGTTTACTTAATGTCTTTAAAATGTTCACACTTTTCATTGCTTTAGATAAGATGGTGTCAAAGTTCTTTTTTTTTTTTTTTTTTTCCCCTCCCAGGCCAATTTTGGCGTAAGCCAAATCCCTAAAATGTTTACTTCAGTTTTGTGAGTAAAAATAACCTGACCATTAATTTGGAAGTTAGGTAGCTTTATTGGATCAGCACCATAATTGAAAAGAGCCGTGCAAGTTTTTTGATTTTTTTTTCCCGCTTCTAACAATATTTATCATATACTGGAACTTTGTTTTGTGACAATCAGGTATGTCTCTTTGGTTAAATGGAAGTTTGGGTTTGTACTAATGAAGTTGTTTTTTTTCCTACAGGTGGGTCGTGAATTTTCCAGGTCTTACTGAAGTCCTAAGATATTTATTTGCTCCCTTGATCGCTCTTGTGATTGACAGGACTTGACGAGACATATGGTGACAGTAGGGAGTTGTTTTTAGTGAATTTGTTAAGTTGGGATGTGGATGAAAAGAAGAAGTGAAGTGATGGAGGAGAGAATATGTATATTCATATGTGATCAGGGAAAAATGATCAAGTTAAGTCAATGCCCTCTTTAAAAACCAATCATTTATCTGTTCCCTAAAGTATTATAATAATGTGGGTGTTAAAGAGCTCTGGTTCCTTTACATGCAATTGGACACCACTAGTGATGATGATGTGGGAAAGTTAAAAAAACAATCTAACAAACATTATTTTCTTGATTAACAGGGACACATGGAAATTGTTTCTCTATATGTAATAAATTGTTTTCTTGGTACTCTGAGAAGGGTTACAAATGGAAAAAAAAGTTTCGTCAATGTAATCATTTATGGTGTTAATCAGGGATATTTTTACTATCACAATGCACTCATTGCAATGAAATGTTGTACATTATTATGGGCATTTTCCCCAAATTTCAGTGAATTCCAGGAAGCTATCAGTTCCCCAGGTGTCGGTGAGGAGCCCCTGAGTCCGGCCTGGAGCTGAGCGCCAGCGGATGTGAGGCTGAAGCCCGTGCCCCAGCCGCTGTCTCCGCCCTGAGACGTGGAGAGGCTGATCACCAGGTCAGCAGAAGACTCGTATGTGAATGCGTCAGAATTCTCCGTCACGACGACGTCGACAATTGGACGCTAGGTCAGTGGATCAACGCGCCCGAGCGCGCGCGCGTGTGTGTGTATTATGTGTGTGTGTGTGTGTGTGTGTGTGTGTGTGTGTTCCGGGGAGGACTCCAGGAACTGCATCAGTGAGCAGCTCTGTGTATTGTGTGAAGAAAGACTGCGACTTGCAAGTTTAAAGAGCGACTGTCAAGGCTTCTTGTGTTGTTGCACGTCCTAAATGGTGCTGGCGTGTATTGATTGTTGTGCCTGGCCATTTATGTTATGGTATTACGCGTTTGTAGTGTTTTTGATGGTTCAGGTAGCATTATGAAAAAGGAAACGTAGCTTGTGTGCTGCCTGGCTGTCCATTTTCGTGTGGTGTGGTGTGGGTGCGTATAGGAAAAAAAAGTCTTTACGCGCATCCAGACTTTTGAAAGTGAGTCAGACAGGAACACATGCACTTCCACACCATGCGTAACACTGACTGATTCATCCACCAGTGATTGTGACAGTATCTCCTCTAAAGGATATATATATATATATATATATATATATATATATATATATATATATATATATTGAATTATAAACAATGCTTGCTCTTATGTCTCAGATTATAGAAATAGGGGGGTGATAAGCCTTCATATCCGCTGTGGTAGATGATTCTGCCTAACTGACAGTATGTGCTTGAGTGGTGAATGGGGAATAAATAAATGCTTCTCAAAATGAACCTTCAGCAAGCTTATAGTCTCCAAAGAGGGAGACCATCTCCAATGGGGAGAAAGCTCACTAACATATAACTCCTGGTCAGATACCGGTATTTCGAAACCTGATTGTTTCTCCTCAGTGACCACGGAAAGTGGTAATTGACTCCTCTGCCTTTTCGGTTTTAAGAAGAATGCTATACCAGAAAAAGGCTGGTGTGCAATACCATAGTATGTTTGTTGAGTTTTCAAAAAACTAACCAAAGGTGCCACCTAAGAAGCAAAAGAAAATCATGAAAGAGCAAAACAAGCTACATTTTCTTGTGAAAAGTAGAAAATATAAAAAGATAACCTCTTAAGACACAAGTGCTGAGGGCCAGTTCTTGGAATGAATCCGCATATATATATATATATATATATATATATATATATATATATATATATATATATATATATATATATATATATGTGTGTGTGTGTGTGTGTGTGTGTGTGTGTGTGTGTTAAATAGCCACACATAAAGAAATTATTTCACTAGACAACAGCGACAATATTTTCAAACATCAAACAAAGTCACGTAACATGTCACATAGTGTCCTCGTAGATGCATCATGACATTTAGAGAAAATACGTTACATAAACATAATTCAGTCATATTGTTCCATTTGATTCGCAAGGTCGCGGACAACATGCAAAACGAAGGGAAATGTATTCTATGTATTATTAACATTATTCTTGTATTAGTGTTATGTATGGAAACCATTTTGTCCAGTATCCCGAATAATTCATCTCAATCGAGTACATGTTTCTCAATATTATGTCTATAGCATAGTTCCTTTACAAACATTATTAGGTTAGGTTTCATCTTAGAAATTCTACATTTGTATATGAAATATTTTCCCATTAAAATGATTAGGTCTAGCATGTCATCTGTTTTTGTTTTCTCATCAGTGCCAAACAATATATGCTCTACATTAAATGACAATCTTTGACACTGCGAACACTTACTTTTTAGAATACTTTCAAGCTCTTTCCAGAGACTATGTGCAAATTCACATTCCCACAAGTAGTGACTAATTGAATCTTTCTCCCTATTACAAAAATCTAACTAATTTATTATTAATAACTTTTTTTATATTCTTTCTCTTTTCTCTTTAGTTCTTGTTCTTCTACGTTCCAGAATCATGACTCATATTTCCAGATCAGTTTGTTGGATGAAGACAACTGTTTTCTTCAGATCCTTCATTGTGCCCCAACGCTTTGCCACAAGCGTTGCTGCCTGTGTCCAGCGCTGTATCCGTGCATCCTGGTAAAGTGGACAGGACTGAAAACTGTGCTCAGGGGGTTGTGGACCTGTCTCACAAGGACAGTCAGGTGCGTGCGATAACCAAATACGACAGAAATGGGTTCGCAGACGACAGTGACCAGTTCGTAGTCTGAAGATTGTGGTCTGTTGGTGTCGCTGTAGTTGGGGCTGCTGATCAGCAGGCGGGTGTCTATGTTCTTCCTCCCAGAGTCTTTTGCAATGCCCTTTGATGATAGTTTTGGCCTCCCTATAGGAGAGGGGCGGGTTTGTCTGTTTGAGCCTGCTGCCACATTTGACAAGCCTGACTGCCTTCTCATTTCCTGCCAGGCCGCAGTGGGCAGGGATCCACTGGATAGTCACCTGCGCTCTTTGTGACAGGTCTCTAAGCTGTTGCACTGTCTCTCTTTCCAGCTTCTCACTGGGCGACTGTAAATTCTGGATAGCGGATTTACAGTCTGCCAGGAAAACGATGTGTGAAAGCGTGTGCACTAACGACCGACAGCTTCTGTTAGAGCAGGTAAGTTCAGCCCTGTAGTTTGTTGATCTTCATCCAGCAGGCAGAGACCTTGACAGGGTTCGTCCATCAGGATCGCAGATGAGGATCCCACTTTCTCCATTTGTTTACAGCTGCATCGGCGGCAGATCCATCAGTGTAGATGTAGGTCCACACACAGACGTTGTATTCTGAATGCAGCATTTCCAGTGTCAGGGACCTGAGGATGTAGTCAGCTTGCTCTCCTCTTCTGGTTACTCCTGGAATGTCAGTAACGAGGGTAACATGGTCTGTGGTGCTCCACTGTTCTGCATCATGGAGCATCTCTTGTTCTTCAGGGGTGCTTGGTAGGATGTCACCGCGGGTCCTCATCAGAAGCTGCTTCATTTCAGTCTCTGTGTGTGTGTGTGTGTGTGTGTGTGTGTGTGTGTGTGTGTGTGTGTGCGTGCGTGCGTGCGTGCGTGCGTGCGTGCGCGCGCGCGCGCGCGCGCGCGCGCGCGTGTGTGTGTGTGTGTGTGTGTGTGTGTGCTCCTGTATGAGTTGATGGGCGGCGTGAGAGGGCAGTGTTTGCAGCTTTTCATGCTGGGTGAGGACCCTTTCTTCTCCTCTGATGTCAAATGAGGGGAATCTGTTGTGGATTCGCGGGTGTTGATAGGTGTTGTGTTTAGCCCTCCAGTGATGAGTCACAAGCCAACATTTTGAACTTTGGCCAGTCTGCTGGTGTTGCTCTTGGCAGCTCTGGCTCATGCTGCTGGTCCGTACTCCATCACTGGTCGGATGTTGCCTGTGTACACCTGTCTTAGGATGCGGCAGCTGGTTCCCCATTTGATGCCAGCCAGTTTCCTCACGATGGATAGTCGTCTTTTGGCTCTCTTCTCCATCTCCTCGATGTGGGGATCCCATGTGACCCTCTTGTCGAGTTTGATTCCCAGGTAAGTGGGAGTGTCATCTTGTGGGATCTGTTGGTTGTTGAGAGTCAGAGTGCATTTCTTTTAGGTGTTGGAGAGAGAGAAACTGGTGGCCACTGTCTTCAGACTGGTGATGGTGATACACCAGTCTTTCGCCCATTTGGAGGTGTTGTTGAGGGCAACTTGCATCCTAGCTTTTAAAGTTGCAATGGACTCCAAGGCCTTCCACATTGCAAAATCGTCAGCATGCAGGGCTCTTGAGATGTGTCTGGAGAGGCCTGGAGTGATTTCGTTTATGAAAACAACAAAGAGAGTGGGAGAAATGATACCTCCCTGTGGGACCCCCACTCTGTTCTTACTCTGCTCAGGTTGTCGTCGAGCTTTACTCTTGCGGATCTGTGGCACAGGCAGCTCTTGACCCAGCTGAACATGCATCCAGCAATTCCTGACTTCAGTAGTTTCAGGAGCAGGCCTTGTTTCCACACCTTGTCAAACGCTTTTTACAGGTCAAGAAAGGCTGCAATGACTTTTGTTCTCTCCTGAAAGGAATTTTCTATGGATTGTGCCAGGTGAATGAGCTGATCTTCAGTATTCTTTTTTTCTGAAGGCTGTCTGTTCTTTGGTGATCAGGAAGTTGGTTTCCAAATGCTGCGTTAGTCGTTTGTTGACCATGCGCTCGAGAGTCTTGCTAAGGCAGCTGAGCAGGCTGATTGGCCTGTAGCTGGGTTTCCATGACAGATTGAAGAGCTCAAGCAGTTTCTTTTTGGCAGAGCCCAAGGTGCTTGATCATATATCATTGCAGTCTGCATCTTTGCCTGGGGATTCTTGGTTTTTTTTTAGTTTTCTGATGGCATCGTTCAGGTCTGCCATAGTGAAATCTGATATCAGAGGCACAGTGAAGTTTGATTGCTGCCGAGTTTTCTCTTTGAAGTTACTGTTTTACTTCTTTTCGTCTTTGGTGGGTACCCTTTGTTTGCTTTCCTCTTCAGACACACTTGCAAGGAGGTTTGCAACTCGTTTCCCTGCAAGGAAGCCATCATCCTCTACCAGTATGGTGGCTCCATGGGTACTTGTGACATCATCATTCAATGCCTTGGTCAGTTACCAAAGCTTCCCAGTGCTGTTGTCCAGGCTGAGTGCTGAAGTTGTTTCATGCCAGCACTGTGGGATTTCTTTTGTCTTGGTACTGTTGAATTCTTTCAATTCATTGTGCCTAGCTGTTGTTTGTGCACAAGGGTTTTGCCCCATTGCTTTTCTGGCTTCTGATAGCCGTTGGTGAAGGCTGGCCAGGGTTTGGGACCAGTATGGCATGTAGTCCTTTCTGGAGCCACACGTGGAATGGACCCTTTGCCGCCTCTAGAATGGCTGGCGTCATCAACTTTACATTTCTGTTTATGCCTCATGTGAGGGTGATCTTGGAAAGGTCTTCTGCAAAGAGCTGGAATTTGTTCCAGTCTGCTTTTTTGAAGTTCCAGCTTGCCCCTTTCCTGATGTATTCTGTAGAGGTTGTTGTGTCAGCAACGAGTAGGGTGATGAGCAGATGATGATTTCAACCTAGCTGCTTGTTGACAACTCTAGTGGGCCGCTTCTGAATGTCCTCTGTAGCTAGGGTAAGGTCTGGAGTAGATGCTGTCCTCCAGGCTGGCTCGGGAGTACTATGATGGTCAGTCTTCAGGTTTGTTGATCAACACTAGGTGGTTGTCCATCATCCAGTCCTGGATCTCCTCCTCTCTGGTATCAGTGGAGTCGTATCCCCACGCAGGCAAGTGACCATTGAAGTCACCACTGATGAGGTGTTTTTCTTTTGATAGCTGGAGGGTATGGAGGTTCAGCTTGCGTTTGGGAGAGCTGTAGCAGTCTGTGATGAGGAGGTCTTCACCTTGGAGGAGGATCTTGATGGTGATAGATTCAAGATCTTCATCTGTTGACTGGGCCACGAGGGCCGTTTGGATGCCATGCCTGACGAGGGTTAGAATACCTCCTTTGGATCCTGCCTGTCTGTCTCTGCAGTAAGTCTCATATCCTCTGATGAAGAAACGTTGTTTTTCCGTATGCTGGATCTCCTGGATGCAGACTGCATCGATTTGGTTGGTTTTGAGGAAAACCTGCAGCTCTGCTTTTTGTTGTTGTTGTTTGTTTTTTGTTTTGTTTCTGCCGAATGCCTTCAGCGTTCCACTGCACTACCCTTAAAAGGCTGTTGCAGGGAAAGAGGTGTGACCAATCGCTCTACTCTGCCTTCCCCTGGGCCCCAAGTCAACAGTGCCACCAGTCGCTGAGGTGGGCCCCTTTGAGGCTGAGGACCCAGCACCTTCCCTGCCTGGCATTGGTCCATGGGGACACCACCACATCGTTATATCAGTCTGGCTTAAAGTCATGTTAATTTCTGGGTACGTGTGTGCTAGATACTGGTTCCCCACACTGTGCTGCAAGAGCACAGTTGACATCACTCCGGTTTCGTTGGGTGGCCAGCAGTTGAAATCCATGGGCAATGGTGTGGCTCGGCCCTGGCCATGTCTGGATGGCTGTCGCATCTGTAGCATCCATGCTGACGCCCGTCACTGTTGTGTCTTTGATGCGGGGTTGTGGGCATATCTGCCCTTTGGCCATGCAACAGGAATGTTGCTGCCTCTCAGTGAGCTTTAGCTTTAAGGATTCTCACCTTGTCTTTATAAGAGGAGCAGTAGGCCATGATAGAAGGGTCAGGTAGAGCGTTTAGTCTGTGAACACGGTTGAATTCAACTTCCTGTGCCACATCCAATCTGTCCATTATCAGATTACGCACGTTTCCTTCACACTGCTCATTTGTACCATTTTCATGTCTGGGGATACCATAAAAGGTAAGACTTTTGCGTTTGGACCGATATTCTAAATCAGCTGTTTTCCAAACGGACTACGAACATGGACCAAATGGAATATCCATGTGTCTGTGTGAAAGCGTTTCGCTACCACCCGTGGCATGAAGATCCACAGAACAAAGATGGGATGTGTGAAGACTCATCTGAATGAGCAGCAGCGCACTGCATCAGCAGATAAGACGTCGGAAGACCAAGGCCAGGATTTAAACCACAGTGCCAAGGACATCCACGCTGTTGGTTCGGATGAGGAATTTGCACAGGGCCTCAATGCCAGGCGCCTGAAACTCAACCTGCCACGAGCAAACGAGACTGAAGATTGGGAGAAACTGGATGCAAAAATCGTCCAAAGACTCGATGCACTGATAGGGAAAAGCACCCTGGAACACAAACTAGCCACATATGGGGACATTGTGTATGCCACATGTAGAGACGCCTATGGAGCAAAACTACCCAAAGAGAAAACACCTCCAAAGAAATCCAGACGCCAAGAAGAGATGGACAAGATCAGGGTCCAAAAGAAAAACCTCAAGAAGCAAATGAAGACTGCTCTGCCAGCTGAAAAAACAAGGCTTGGAAAAAAAAAACTCTGGGAAGACCTGAAAGCAAAACACAGCGCCCTCAGCAAAGTGGAATCTGTGAGGAAGAGGAAAAGCAAAAAGAAGAAAACACAAGAGCGTTTCTTCAGAGACCCCTTCCAGTTTGCCAGAACTCTGTTCGAGCAGCCAAAATCTGGGACCCTAAGTGTGGACAAAAGAGTTCTTGAGCAGCATCTGAGAAAAAACATACTCTGACTCACAAAGAGCAAAGCACCACTCGACATTCAAGGTCTGGTGTGGGCCAAACCAACCCTGAGGAACAGTTCAATGACAAGCCTCCAACGTTGGCGGAAATCAAGAAGGTGGTCGACAAAGCCAGAGCCAAATCATCACCAGGGCCAAACGGAATACCTTACCAGCTGTACAAGAAGTGTCCCAAGGTGCTGGAGTGGTTCCACAGGCTGCTGCGATCAGCTTGGAGAAATCAGAAGATCAGCGGCCAGTGGATGACGGCAGATGGTGTGTACATCCCCAAAGAGCAAAAAAACTCAAGTGACATCAGCCAGTTCAGGCCAATATCACTACTGAAAGTCGAAGGGAAAATCTTCTCTCTGTCATGGCAGCAAGGCTGACCAAGCACCTCATGGAAAACAAGTACATGGATGTCAGTCCAGAAAGATGGCATTCCAGGCGTGGCTGGCTGTGTAGAACACGCCACAATGATCTGGGACGCAATCCAAAGAGCAAAAACAGAAAAGAGAGAGAGGCCTGGACGTAGTGTGGCTCGACCTGGCAAACGCATATGGATCTGTACCCCATGAGATGATACAGTTGGCTCTTAAGATGTACCATGTGCCAAAGAACACCCGCGACTTGCTCAAGAAGTACTTCAATGGCTTCTCAATGCGGTTCTCTACCAAGGAGTACACAACAGATTGGATCAATTTGGAAGTGGGCATTGCAATGGGCTGTGCCATTCCCCCAATACTGTTCGTGTTGGCAATGGAAGTCATCTTGAAAGCAGCAACAAGCAACGCAAGACAAACAGACCTTGGCGATGGATACAAGATGCCCCCTCTCAAGGCCTTCATGGATGACACTACAGTGATTTCATCCAGAGAAGACGAGACACGTCACGTGCTGGAGAGGCTGGACGACATAGCTGCCTCATCCAGAATGAAGTTCAAGCCAAAGAAATCACGGAGTCTCTCACTGAGGAAAGGAAAAGTGGCTGAATCTGTGGTCTTCAGTGTTGCCAACCAGACCATTCCAACAGTAACAGAAGAGCCAGTCAAGAGCCTTGGAAGATGGTATGATGATACGCTGAAAGACACACGAAGAGCAAAAGAAACCAAACAGATGTCGGAAGAAGGCTTGGAGACCATTGACCAGTGTGGGCTCCCTGGCAAACACAAGGTCTGGTGTCTGCAGTTCATGCTGATATCAAAGCTCCTATGGCCTCTGATGATATACGACATCTGCACCAGCATAGTGGAGGCAATGGAATCCAAAATCAATAAGTTCACAAGGAAATGGCTTGGTGTCCCACCCTGTCTGACTGACATAGCGCTGTACTGTCGCCAAGCAAAGCTGAAACTACCACTGAAATCCATCCTGGAAGAATATAAAGCAGGGAAGATCAGACTTCAAAGCATGCTGGAGGACTCAGGAGACAAGGTGGTTGAAGCAATCAAGCCCCAGCTGAAGACAGGCAGAAAATGGAAAGTTCAAGAGGCGATGGATTCTGCAAAAGAAAGTCTCAAGATCAGAGAAATAACAGGACACACACAGACCAACAGACAAGGACTGGGGGTGACCAAAACTGAATGGTGGTCAAAGGCCAAAGGAAAAGCCAAAAGAGACATGATGATTCAGGAGATGAGAAAAGAAGAAGACCAACAAAGACTCCAAAAAGCAGTCCAGCAGAGCCAGCAAGGGCAATGGACAACGTGGGAGAATGCACTCCAAAGAAGTCTCACTTGGAATGACATTTGACACATGGCCCCTCTCAGGATCAGCTTCATTCTCAGATCTGCATATGACCTTCTGCCTTCAAATGCAAACCTGGTGAAGTGAGGAAAAAAGAGACGATCCTTCATGCCCCCTTTGCCGTGAAAAACAAACAGTGGAGCATGTCCTAAGCTCATGTAAAGTAGTCCTGGCTCAAGGAAGGTACACATGGAGGCACAACCAAAGTGCTCAAAGAGATTGTACAAGTAGTCTGGGCTAGTACCAACAGCACAAAAGGGAAAATCAGGACTCCAAAAGCACCCGCAACATTCTTCACGGCAGGAGGCAGCGAATCATGGCCAAGAACAACAGTGCCACTCAGGAACATGCAGGCAGAGTCTGCTGGATGGGGCAGTTGACTGCGAGTGCACAGCAGACCTCCCAGAATGGAATAGTCACCCAGAGATTATCAGGAAAGAGTGGCATGAGACCAGACATAGTATTACACTCTCAGTCAACCAAGCAGGTGATCATGATCGAGCTCACGGTGCCATATGAGAACAGAATGGAGGCAGCTCAGATCTACAAGACTGAAAAGTATGCTGATCTGGCAAACAGCCTGAGGAGAGAAGGCTATCAGGTCAAAGTCCTCACTGCAGAAATTGGAGCTAGGGGGGTTGTGGGAACGTCCGCATACAGCCTCATGAAACAGCTCTCAGTTGCAGGGAGGGAAAAAAACCAAAGCCCTGAAAGCAATGGCAGAAGCGGCAGAGAGGTGTTCAAGTTGGATCTGGTCAAGGAGGAACAAAAGTGAACTTCATAAGGCTTAACTTTCCTACAAATATCAGGTGTCCCTGTGGCTCAGTGGTTAGTGCGCGAGTCATTAAGTGGAAATGAGCATGTCCAGAAGGGCATGGGTTCGAATCCCAGTCATGGCTCATCCCAAGATGGGAAAAAAAAAAAAAAAAAACGGGCAGCAGAGGGACATCCGGAGTCATGAACCGGGTGTGGCCCAACCCCCCTAGAGTGTCAGGAGATAAGGGCCGAAACACTCGCTTGAAGGGGGGCTTCTCTTCTGA
>JADBJO010031184.1:0-17025 GCA_016801955.1 Conus betulinus | reverse complement strand
CCAAAAAGTTTGGACTCGATCTAACCGTATCGTGTCCAGTAAAACTGTCAGCATTGGTGTCGTTTGACATTCTCAGCAACCTGAGTGATTGGATGTAAAGAAGAAGCAAAACAGACTTTGGTCTTAATATATTCTATTGCTTGCAAAATGTTACCTTTATAAGGTTTACATGAAAAATGCAGTGCCAAATACAACAAGGGTTCTTGGTGTATTGAAAACAAAGATATACAGATCTTAGGTACATGCACTTTTTGGAAGGCACATTGCCTCTCTTTAATGAACAGTGGGCATTATATCAATACTAGTCTCATAAAGCTTTTCTTCTGTAATTGGAGAGTAACGCCTCTGGTGGGATACCTATGCTGGAGTAGATTGTTGCTTGTACTGTCGGTCTTTATCCCACTAGAAATATGCTCCATTGAATCTTTAAAAGGAGCCTTCTTAACACAGGGGTAAGGTTCATGATAAATTGTTACTACTATGTACAACTATACTGGTACTTTGTTACATTTATTTAGTTAATTATTTATTTATCTCTATTTTTTTTAATTTAGTATCTTTACTACATAGTAATACTGCTATTTTTTATGTTAGAATCCCACATAATGTGTTGGACTCAGCAATAGTTGATGATGTTGTTGTTACTGCCCTAATCATGAAAAACAAAGCAGGTCGTCTAATTTATTTGTTGACCAATGTGAGTTCCCCTCTTTCTTTCCCTAATTGAAGGATTGGGGGGGGGGGGGGGGGGGCAAACTCTAAGTTTCTTGTGCAGTCTTGGCTACTCCCATTCGTTCGGCTTGCTCTGTCCTTCGTTTTTTCGCTTTCGTTTAGGAAGGATGGAGGACATATGGGAGGTGCCACAACTCCTATTTCTCCCTTTCTTCCTAGTCGAAGGGAGGGAGGCAGGCAACATTATTTCACCACTCAACAGTCTGGTCGCCCCTCAGAACCTCGACCTTACTTCGTGTTGTTGTTGTTGTTGTTGTTGTTTTTGTTGTTGTTGTTGTTGTTGTTGTTAGTTGTTTGTTTGTTGCTTACGGAGGGGCGGTGGAATTTGAGGGAAAGGCCCGCCATCTGTACGGTGATTGGAGCCGCTGCTGATCTGACAAACGCGATGCTGTGGCTGTGCTCTGCTGACCAATCGGCGGACGGGCTACCCAGTAGACAGTTTGTTGGTTGGTTGGATGCCTCTGCTGCGGTGTCAGACTGGTAGCGGGCTTTAACCTTTTACCTTTCCAGTCCCTCAAAAACTCTAAAATCTGAAAATCTTAAATAGAATTGAGATATGGCCTGTAAAAATCATTGTGGTGTGAACTTATATGTTGTGAACTTATATGGCTTGAACTATTAGTGGTAATAATGTGACTGATTTTCATACTGATATCAAAATGGTGCTATTACTACTCATCATTTTTTTTAGCTACTGTCTCTGTAAGAGAAATCTATGAATGTGTGTGCACGCTTATCCCAGTGGTACAGTCTGAGGGGCTTTAGGGGCCTTCATCCAATATATAAAATTGGAGAGTGTCTGAAAACAGTGGATGGGAATTCTGGGAAGCTGTGTGGAACTGTGCCCTTGGAGAAAGCAATTAAAAGAAAATTACAGCACACAGTATACATGTACCGGAAAATAAGATATAAAGCAGGAAGAGCAAATGGGAATATAAGAAGGATGGAAAGTGATTGTGCTGAATACAATACTGTGGAGTATTAAATGAAAAGACAATGACTGAAACTGAATGAGCAAAACTCCAAATGCACTTTATATTTTTAGCACCATCCATATACAGTATATTAAGGATGTAGATGTTCATTTGAAATATCTCTCCGTGTGCCCACCAATCTAACAACTGACAATGGTATACATTTGTGTATACTTGTGTGGGTGTGTGTGTGAGTGTGTCTTTTTGTTAGTCTTTTTTTCGTGTTTATTGGATTTTGACCGAGTACATTTTTTGAGAATTGTTCAACTATTGAAATATTTGTTCCAAATTGTATATGTATATTTGGTTTTGTTGTTGTTGTTGTTGTTTTCTATTTCTGCTTGTCTTTTTGTCTATTATAAAAAAAAACCTTCAGATGGAGCATATGAAACCACATTTACAATATTGAAACTGTATTTTCTTTCACTCATATATAACTTGATTGTGATGTATGAAATTCTTTATTCAGTCTTAGACAAATAAGAAGTTTATAAACATGATTATCGGCACAAATTCTTGGATACAAATTTGAATTAATATGTACATCATAAGCTAAAAACAAATGTATGTTGTAGACAGTGACTGAATGTGAGAGGAATTTTTTATTGTATAGTATGAGTTAACATGTGTTCATATACATGTTCATGATGATCTTGCTGAAGGGATTAAAAAGTTTTGTTTTTTTTTAATCTGAACGTTACACTCACGCACAGAAATCCAAAAGATTTCATCCATGTTAGCACAAAACTTAACATGCAGGAAAATGTGTACTGAAGTGAACAGTCATGGTTGCCATCTCTCTTACTTCATTTAGCATGAGCAAAGAAAAAAATGTGAAATTCCTTACACTCAAACACACACACACACACACACACACACACACATATATATATATATATATATATATATATATATATATATATATATATATATGGGTGGTGCATACTTGACTGTGTATGTGAAAGGAACAATAGAAATTAAAAGTGTAAAATGGATGGGAGCGCCAATGGTGTGATTGCTTATTGTTTTCGAATGTGCAGATTCCTGATGAAGGCTGAAAAGCCGAAAATTTAAACAAGAAAATAAAGTGGAAGAAACAGGCAAGGGCATGTGGATTTCTTATATATATATATATATATTATATAGATATATATATATATATATATATATAATCCTGACGAGAGCGCTGGCTCGAAAAGATCTGTTGGTTTTTAAAACTTCCTTTATCATCCTATTTTTAACAAAAAAAAAATATATATATATATATATATATATATATATTGAATTATAAACCAAGCTTGCTCTTATGTCTCAGATTGTAAAAATAGGGGGGTGATAAGCCTTCCGGTTTTAGAAGAATGCTATACCAGAAAAAGGCTGGTGTGCAATACCGTAGTATGTTTGTTGAGTTTTCAAAAAAACTAACCAAAGGTGCCACCTAAGAAGCAAAAGAAAATCATGAAAGAGCAAAACAAGCTACATTTTCTTGTGAAAAGTAGAAAATATAAAAAAAGATAACCTCTTAAGACACAAGTGCTGAGGGCCAGTTCTTGGAATGAATCCGCAAGGGACTAAATACAATAAAACAATAAATTCCAAGGATAAGTACCGAGCACCATTCCAGCAACTTACAGAGCAGCTAGGGTTGCAATGACTGCAAGAAATATTGAATTATAAACAAAGCTTGCTCTTATGTCTCAGATTGTAAAAATAGGGGGGTGATAAGCCTTCATATCTGCAGTGGTAGATGATTCTGCCTAACTGACAGTATGTGCTTGAGTGGGTGAATGGGGAATAAATAAATGCTTCTCAAAATGAACCTTCAGCAAGCTTATAGTCTCCAAAGCGGGAGACCATCTCCAATGGGAGGAAGCTCACTAACATAACTCCTGGTCAGATACCGGTATTTCGAAACCTGATTGTTTCTCCTCAGTGACCGCGGAAAGTGGTAATTTGACTCCTCTGCCTTTTCGGTTTTAAGAAGAATGCTATACCAGAAAAAGGCTGGTGTGCAATACCGTAGTATGTTTGTTGAGTTTTCAAAAAAACTAACAAAGGTGCCACCTAAGAAGCAAAAGAAAAATCATGAAAGAGCAAACATTTTCTTGTGAAAAGTAGAAAATAAAAAAAAAATAAAAAAAGATAACCTCTTAAGACACAAGTGCTGAGGGCCAGTTCTTGGAATGAATCCGCAAGGGACTAAATTACAATAAAAAACAATAAATTCCAAGGATAAGTACCGAGCACCATTCCAGCAACTTACAGAGCAGCTAGGTGTTGCAATGACTGCAAGAAATATTGAATTATAAACAAAGCTTGCTCTTATGTCTCAGATTGTAGAAATAGGGGGGTGATAAGCCTTCATATCTGCAGTGGTAGATGATTCTGCCTAACTGACAGTATGTGCTTGAGTGGGTGAATGGGGAATATAAAATGCTTCTCAAAATGAACCTTCAGCAAGCTTATAGTCTCCAAAGCGGGAGACCATCTCCAATGGGGAGGAAGCTCACTAACATATAACTCCTGGTCAGATACCGGTATTTCGAAACCTGATTGTTTCTCCTCAGTGACCGCGGAAACCTTTTCGGTTTTAAGAAGAATGCTATACCAGAAAAAAGGCTGGTGTGCAATACCGTAGTATGTTTGTTGAGTTTTCAAAAAAAACTAACCAAAGGTGCCACCTAAGAAGCAAAAGAAAATCATGAAAGAGCAAAACAAGCTACATTTTCTTGTGAAAAGTAGAAAATATAAAAAAAAAAAAAAAAAGATAACCTCTTAAGACACAAGTGCTGAGGGCCAGTTCTTGGAATGAATCCGCAAGGGACTAAATTACAATAAAACAATGCGGTCACTGAGGAGAAAACATTCAGGTTTCGAAATACCGGTATCTGACCAGGAGTTATATGTTAGTGAGCTTCCTCCCCATTGGAGATGGTCTCCCACTTAGGAGACTATAAGCTTGCTGAAGGTTCATTTTGAGAAGCATTTATTATTCCCCACTCACCCACTCAAGCACATACTGTCAGTTAGGCAGAATCATCTACCACTGCAGATATGAAGGCTTATCACCCCCCTATTTTACAATCTGAGACATAAGAGCAAGCTTGGTTTATAATTCAATATTTCTTGCAGTCATTGCAACACCTAGCTGCTCTGTAAGTTGCTGGAATGGTGCTCGGTACTTATCCTTGGAATTTATTGTTTTATTGTAATTTAGTCCCTTGCGGATTCATTCCAAGAACTGGCCCTCAGCACTTGTGTCTTAAGAGGTTATCTTTTTTTTTTTTTTAATACTTTTCTACTTTTCACAAGAAAATGTAGCTTGTTTTGCTCTTTCATGATTTTCTTTTGCTTCTTAGGTGGCACCTTTGGTTAGTTTTTTGAAAAACTCAACAAACATACTACGGTATTGCACACCAGCCTTTTTCTGGTATAGCATTCTTCTAAAACCGAAAAGGCAGAGGAGTCAAATTACCACTTTCCGCGGTCACTGAGGAGAAACAATCAGGTTTCGAAATACCGGTATCTGACCAGGAGTTATATGTTAGTGAGCTTCCTCCCCATTGGAGATGGTCTCCCACTTAGGAGACTATAAGCTTGCTGAAGGTTCATTTTGAGAAGCATTTATTATTCCCCATTCACCCACTCAAGCACATACTGTCAGTTAGGCAGAATCATCTACCACTGCAGATATGAAGGCTTATGATTATATATATATATATATATATATATATATATATATATATATATATATATATATATATTGCAATACTTTACACCTTTTTGCTGACTGGCATATTTCAGTCAAATCTTAAATAAATGTTAGCAAACCAAAAAAAAAAAAAAAAAAAAAACCGTGGATAAACGAATCACAAGACAAAATACAACGCGTTTTGACCTGTTAGGTCTTCTTCAGGCAAGATACAAAACAATTAGGACAACGAAAATGAACGAACAATCACTTAACTTCAATCACTTCAGCGCAAGGTAGATGAAAACGAGGCTGCCAGAAGGGAGATAACTTGTGAATCATGGTAGTAATGAGGTTAATTATATTACTGATAGGAATACTAATAATGGTAATGATGATGATCAAAATATTGAAAACATAAATAAAGGCAGGATTACTACCACTTTTGGTGGTAATTTGGTAATAGCAGTTGTAGTATTGAAGAAAGGAGAGTGGGTTAGACGATTCTTAAACAGCATGGTTGCCGTGGCAACAGTCTTAATGGCGAAGGCGATGGTAATGGTAGTGATGGTAATATCGATACTAACAATCGTATTAATGATGTCATATCGATACTAACAATCGTATTAATGATGATGATGCTGACAACTATGGTGAAGGTAATGGTAATAATGGTACTGATAATGAAAGCGTGATACAGAATGATATTAAGAAACAAAAAGTATCTAATAATAATAATAAATGAATTACAAAACTAAAAACAATTAATTAATTAATTTAATTTAATTAAAAATACACGACACTCAGGGCAACGAAAATGAACGAGCAATTACTTATTTTCATCTAATTTGGTGGAAGATGGGCGTTGAAAGTAAATCGTTAATGCTCCAGCGCAAAAAGGTGAAGAAGTTTGGGATTTAATATACAAAAAATTCATGTTCAGTCCTATTACTTACAATGGCCAAAGGCATCGAAGAATGTATATCTTACACAAAAGAGGCACAATCCCGTGTCAGGTGGATGTAAAATAATAGGCTCAGAACTTTTGTTTTGAGTTGAGAGGGAAGCTGAACCAGCGTCAGATGACACGCTGTCAGATACCATACGATCAGCACGTGCTAGCACAGTGTCATCTACACTGCCGCACAGCGAGGACAGGAGTGGCGTTACCCCCGAATGTGTTCCCTCTTACAACATTTTATTTCAAAACACGTACTTGGGCCAGCCAACACGTTATCTCCTTCAACAAGTTTGTCATTACGATTTACACTGAAATTGATACCATCAGTTTAGATGGTTGAACACCATTGTGGTCCGTTTACCCTTCCTCCTAACCCTTTTCAAATGGGGGTCAACCTCTTTCTAATATCTCTCACATAACTGAAAAAATCCTCACAACAAAAATACATCTGTTCCCCAGAGCTTGGCCTTCGCCCTCAACACATCCACCTTTTGTTTGTAAAACACAAGTCTAGCTACTCTCTCTCTCTCTCTCTCTCTCTCTCTCTCTCTCTCTCTCCATGACTGGAGACAGAGAGAGCATGCATATGAATGCACGTTTGTGTATGCAAATGTACATATATGAACGCGTGTCAAAGTATGTGTGTGTGTGCGCTCTCTCTCTCTCTCTCTCTCTCTCTCTCTCTCTGTCTTAACCTGCATGCACTGATGCATTAGTGCTTGCAAAAGATATAAAACGCTTAATAGATCAGCCTGTTAAGTCAGTTCTCTCTTTTCCGCAGGTTAGGTCTGTGGTTCCCTTATGTAAAGCAGGAGGCAGTTTAGACGTGCATCCAATAAGCAGGACGAGATGGGAAAAAAAACGTGACACTTTGGTGGCATACGCACTGGATGCATAATTGTCTGTCTGCTGCTGTGTTTCAGAGTTGACAGCTTTAGTATTGATGTGTGGGTCAATGAGCCACTGATCACCAACAAATATGACACCAACTCCTGCTTTAAGTCACACACAAAGTGAACTCAAATGCTATAACTCAACTGAATCCAGCTCCCTTCAAGTTTCAGTTCTTAGTGAGCTCAGTACAATCGACAATACTGGGACGTTTGTGTGATCAGTGGCGACCATTTAAACAGGTTTCTGAACTGATCTGGGGTCGTACTTACATGTCGTCGGTAAACTTACTTCTACAACGAGATTAACTCCTGGGTACAAACCCTGTGGGTTCAGCGCATTCTACTTTCGTACCTATATCCTCTGGGTTTTGTCTCGGTCTCTACCTACGAAGTGTCAAGAAAATAAAGGGTGAAAGATAAAAAGCGGGATTCCCTCCTGCGCGTGTCTTGAATAACCCCCAACCTTCTGCGCATGCCCACAAACATGCTGACACAGACACACACAAAGACTGAAAAAGCAGCTTAACTAAAATAAGTTGATAAAACTTTTAAACGACCATAAACATGATGAAGTCACACACACACACACACACACACACACACACACACACACATATATATATATATATATACACACACACAGAGCTAAGCCAACTATCGTAGCAGACGAACTTGGGACCTACAGACACACTTGTAGAGCAGGGGGCCGAGTTCCATGTCTCAGTCTGTGGAAATCAAATTCATTGTCTTCTCGGAGAGTGTCTGTCAGCTGAAGATGTGACAACGAAATCTTGACTTTGCGTAAAGTTCGTGATCACTGAACGTGTCCAATGGCTTGTTTTGATCTAACCCACGCCGAACTCATGCCCTATCCTCGTTGTACGTTACCCACCCCTCACCCACTGCAAACCATGAGGTTAAAGGTTACTCTCGACATATGGATCTGCAAGTAACAGACCTCCGAGCTTACAAGGAGGTAGTAGGTAGCTTCCCCGTTACCCACGACATGTAAGTACGGCCCGTGGAAGATTGGAAGTCCCACTCTGAGTGTGTTGGGGATATTTGGGCATTTTATGATCATGCTGATCATGCTTCATCTCCCAGCATCACTTCTAGCGTTTTCTTCCAGGCTCTGGCCTGGTCTGACCAGCTGGTGCTGGTCACAGGCCCCCTGAGCTACTGCATCAGCAGACAGTTCAGTCTGCCGTCCATTCATACTGTCAGTTCCTGGCAGTGTAAAATGCACAATATGCTGGTGAGCACGACCTCGACTTTATCTCCGTGGATGCTGGTGGCACTCACCATGCTAAGAGCAACCTCTGTGTTGTGGCCTCTCTTCGTGTCAATGTCGTGTGGACAAAGAGAATGTAGTCATACACTGCTGGGGTACTGACCGTTGTTATCTCACTTATCAACTGCCACTTTCTCTCACACAGCAGTCACTGAAATAAAAAATGTCAAGTGGTAGGTTTCTTAAAATATTTGGAAATTGTCATCAGAAGTGAAAAAAGTGCAGACAATAATAGGCAAATAACATTTATAAAGTACAAGCCATAAAAGAAATCGAATTCAAAGAGGTTTCAGATCAGACCAATATACAGAATGTTATAAATGAAAATGGCATTGGCTTCCCTGGATCCAGAAATAACAACCCAAGTAGTTTTTGCAGTCAACGAAACAACCAGCAGTGACCACGTATGCTGGAGATGTATGCATGGGATCACTTTAAGCAACACTTTGTATGAAATAACACGTGCAATACAATTGCAGATCATTTCCAACTTTTTTAAACAACAAGCATTTCAGATTGGCAAGCGTTTTTTTATGTCATAATAGTTACGTGTGACAGAAATAAGCAAAGAATCTTCTTACTTTAATTGCAAAAGATACCTATGGACAGAGGATTATAATGCATTCAAAGGTTTCATCTCGGTCTAATTAGTAAGTAGGAGCGGGCACACGCAAGTCATACATACTATGTAAACAGGGTATAACTACACACATTTTATTGTATAAGCACGGAGCAAACAGAAGCCAGCGTTTTGCTCTCATCTTTGTTTGAAACGCGCCTGCTTTCTCCTCTTTTGTACATTTTCACTCTCTTTTTCCTTCTATCATTTTTGTAACAAATGGTGGTAAGTGTTACTATTTGCTCCAACGGCACATTAATGTATAGTATCCTGTCTAAATTTTACAAACGGAAAAGAAAAAGAAACGGCCTTCGGAGAAGAACCTGTATGAAATATTAAGGAAGAGAAGTAAAGTCTACAGTGTGTTTATCATGCAAACACGTGAGGAAATATTGCTTCTCCATCCACTATTTTGTTGCTGATTACCACTTTAACACTGCACAGCAACACAGTGTGTGAAAAAGTGTATGTACCTGTTGCTTCTGAAAGTAGACATTGTGAAAAGCATTTGGTAAATTAAAGAACTCGTGAGGAAACACACTGCACCACAGCTGTTATCAGATAATATCTTTACTCCACATGGACAGAACAGTTTGGGTTCTCTTGTTTCACCTTCAAGCGACAGCTACTTGTCATCTCCTTTATATTCCTTTATACTACGTGCAGCCACCCCCAGTCTCCCCCTGAACCCTCCCATCAACTCATCTACATAGTTTCAAATTGGAGTGACTGATGTTTCATATACATAGTTTTAAAGTCAGTTAAAACCACCAAGCTTGGGACACCACAAAGCGACAACGCCACAACGCTGAGCCTACTACACCAAAACGGCCTGGCTCTATTACTGGAAGTAGAAGAAAAGGGTATTCATAGCTCTGTAAACAGCGTTTCCTCTCTTTTTTCAACCAGAGAGAATAGATCCAGTTGAACATAATGTCTATTCTTCGGAAAAAAGTATTCAAAAAATTATTAACAAAGTTTAAAGGTTACAGTCTGTTGTCAGTATGACTTGAATTGTTTTAGATAGTTTGCTTTGTATTGTCCAGCAATGCAGCAATGTCTGTCATGTTGGGAGCAAGAATAGCTCAGTAGTAGAGCACTAGACTCGTGATCTTGGTGATCCTGGGGTTGCGGGTTCGAATCTCTGCTGGGCAGTTATAGTACAAGGGGATTTTTCCCTCGGAGTTAACATTGGTTCTGACTCCATTTCCCATAGAGTCCTTCGAATGAGACTATAAACCAAGGTTACGTGTGTGAACACACGCATAACATATTGCACACACGTCAAATCCTGTCACCAACTTTCGGAAGACAAGGCCAGTTTGGCTGTTGGTATGGATGACACGTTACACATAGCAAGCAATCCTGCGTGATGAATTGAAAGAATAAAGGAAGTAAGGAAGCTGAGTGGATGATATTGACTCGATGACACGGGAAACGAGTGAATGAAGCGCCGGCAGGCAGCTCTTCAGTCGGCACTACCCAGGTAGGCAGCCTGTTGCGAATACGTGTGGGTGGATCGTCAGCGCCTGGAATCTTTGGCGAGGCGCATCATACATGTTCTGTTATTACTATATAAGATATCACACGTAAGCACAAGGAACGATACTTTGGAAGACTTAACCTATTTCTTATGAAGACACACCAAGTGGAAAGTATTGCTCACCTGACCACTGTGCACATGGTAATGTCTTTATTTCCTTAGCGTTTCAGTTGAGCTACAAATACCAACATTTCTATCAACAGTGTGTGTGTGTGTGTGTGTGTGTGGTGTGTGTGTGTGTGTGTGTGTGTGATAGAGAGAGAGACAGAGAGTGTAAGAGAGAGTGCGTGTAAGTGTGTTTTGTGCGCGTGCGTGTGTATGCGTACATGTGTGTGCGCCTCAGTGTGCGTGCGTGCGTGCAGGCATGGCTACATGTGTAGTAGATGGAACGGGGCTTGTGTGATTGTGTGCGTGTGTGTATGTGTGCATGCGTGCGTGCATGTCCGTGTGCATGCCAGCGTTTGTGCGCGCAGGATGGGACAGGGCATGAGTGGTTGTGTGTGTGTGTGTGTGTGTGTGTGTGTGTGTGTGTGTGTGTGTGTGTGTGTGTGTGTGTGTTGGTGTTGGGTGTGTGTACATATTCGTGCATGTCAGGTACATGTGCGTGTGTGTGTGTGTGTGTGTGGTGTGTGTGTGTGTGTGTGTGTGTGTGTGTGTGTGTGTGTGTGTGCGTGCATATGTATGTATATATATATATATATATATATCTATAATATATATATCAAAAATACCACTAAAATGCCTAATAAAATTCTTAAAATGCTCGACCCCTTGGGGAGCAAACATCTGTTAAAAACAGAATGGTAAAAGGAAGTTTTAAATCGACGGGTCTGTTTTTCGAGTGCTGGCACTCCTCAGGATCCTGAGGAGAGCCAGCACTCGAAACAGACCGGTCGATTTTTAAAACTTCTTTTACCATTCTGTTTTTAACAAATATATATATATATATATATATATATATATTATATATGTGTGTGTGGTGTGTGTGTGGTGTGTGTGTGTGTGTGTGTGTGTTTACGTGCACGTGAGAGAGAGAGGGGGAGAGAGAGAGAGAGAGAGAGAGAAAGAGAGAGAGAGGAGGGGGCAGACTGAGAGACAAAGAATGGATGAATTTTTTTTTTCATCAGATCATTAGCCTCTTCTGAGGGGGCCTCAATCACAACACAAACGGTAATCACATGCACTGTTAATACATACCTACATGTATAATGCAAAATGACAGATCGAACATATAGCTCATGACGATGGCACGTCTTGCAAAGGCTTTATACAAGTATAATGACAAGTAAAAGGCATAACCTGAACACACATGAATTCATGTCATACTTTTCATGGGATAAGTTCTCTTCTTAAATTACTGTTATACAGGCACAAAAGGACAACATGGATTTCATCTTCCCCAGCAGATGAGCATAGTGGACATAACAACTGTGACTCAGTTCTTCTTGTATAAACTAAAGAATGAAAACCCCAAATCTACATTTCGTTAGGGCGTTTGTTTTACAAATTTGTTAAAGTTTCATAGACATGTAAGATTCCCTTCAATATCTGTTTTTAAACGTTCTATAAAATCTATATATTCTCACTTGTATGCAGTTAAATGTCCGATTCCTGCCACTTGCAGTCAATTATTCCGTCTAAAGTCTTCAATAAATGTTGAGAGCAATTCTACACCCTGATTATCCCAAACATAATAAAACATAAACTTGTCTAAAGTTGTACAAAAATTTTGTAATCCACGTATTGCTTCCCTCTTTGTCAAGAGAAACATAACATTTTGTATGCCTTATACAGTGATATGTGTTTCCCATACGAGTCAATTTGAACAAAAAAAATTAATGTAACCTACATAGGAGCTTAAACATATAGGGTATCTACCCAGATCGCCATAGAAAAAAATCATGCGGTGTTCTCATATCTGTACCTAAGAACTTTTGGAGACCGTATGTATGTACCTTTTCTATTTCTTCAGCTGCCTTATCCGAAGCCCATATTTCAGAACCGTATTGTTCTATTGGTTGCATTCGAGCATCAAATAGCTCAAAAAATAATTCATGTGAATTATTCCCCAGTTTATGCAATGTTCTCAGAATCGCTACTAATGCTCTCTTAGCTTTGCTCACCAATGCATCACATGTAGTAGAGAAACTTATGTTTGGCTGATAAACACAGGCCTAAATACTTACAACTGTTAAACAATTTTTCATTACTATTGTACAGTATATCCACTCTTCCCTTGCAGCTAAAGAAATACCTTTTGGAAAACTCTAACATTACTTGTATTCATATTACCATCAGTTATAGATGGATAGCTGGATGTTGTATACAAAATATTTAACTGAGCGGGTAGTCCAACCATGTTTCTGAAATCCAAATAACATAACATTCTGCAACACATAAGATGAACAGCTCGATAAAATCATGAGAAAACGTAATACCATGCTTTCCACTCTAAGTTATTTCTAAAGCAAGTTCATTAGTGTACAAAAAAGCAAAACTGGACTGCACACGTCTCCTTTGTTTATGCCCTTTGAATAGGCAAATAAATCTGTTAACTCTGTCTTCTCTTTCTTATTCTTGTTTTAACATATTATGCATTCCTCGCTTGTACAAGCATAAAACCTACCCCTTATTCCATTTTTTGACAATACTGGCGTCAAAACTTTTCTTGATATAGAAATCGAAAAGCGTTTTTCAAAATCTACAAATGCAACATATAATTTTTAATTTTCCCTCATTCTTTGAAAAGAAACAGAACGGTCGTTGAACTCCCCCTCAAACCTAACTTGCTTTTGAACTGCCCGCCAAATGTGTAAAAACATGGTCATTAAGAATTGAATAAGTTTCTTTTTTGATATGCAAGCCAGGATTTTTCACCAGTGATATTGTTTTCTTCTATCCATCTTTGCAGTCCAACGTCACATTGATGACTGAACTCTAATTTTACTGCCACAATACTCAGTGATATGCCCCTATAATTGTTCAGTTCCTCTAAATTTTCCTCCGTATGTAATGCTACTGATTATGGATTCTGTCCATTGGTTCAGGTATATACCTTCATCAAATAGGACATTTAAAGAACTTAACCAAAGCATAACATAATCACTTGAAAATAATTCAAACCTCGACCCTTTTGCATGCCATCCCGACCAGCCCATTTTGAATGCTTTTTTCCCAATGCATCTGTAAACGTCGGCTTTCGCAATTGGCTGATTACACCATCTCTCTTCTTTGTCTTCAGCTGGATAATCATACTCCTCTTGTAAGTCTGTGTTAGCCACTTGTTTGTCAGGAATATGCTCAACATGTGAAACCATTATCAGTACTAAGTGTTATTGGACACACACCACCTCATTTGGGAACAATTTTCTGGACTGTGGATTCCAAAAACGGGTGTACTAATACCTGACAGAATGACCAAATTCATCAAGTCGTCATTCCAGTATTCTCTTTCGTGCTTTGCAATACACTGGCCAGTCCCCTTTTTTTTTAACGTTCTACAAACCTTTGAAAGTAATGTTACTCACATCTTCTTCTTGCCAGTTTACATCTTCTTCATTTTAAACCCATTCACTTTTCTTGCTCTCTGATCTCTTATCAAAATGTGTCGTTTTCTGTCATACAGCCAGCATTCAATTCTGCAAATATAGTCTTTTAATATTCCAGATGCTTTACTGATGTCCACGTCATCATGTTCAGCAACATAACTTAACGTACCTTGAAACTCCTTGTAATGAAGGGTACAATGAATTATACAGAACATTCAACTTTCCGTCTCTACCTCTCAATTACACATACTTCCTTCAATCTACAGTTTTCATCCAGATGTATTCTTTCTTTCCCGTGTTTTTTTCATAATACATTATTCGATAGGGAGGTGATGTGACTGTATTCCTTTTCCACCACATCCATTTTTCACGACATGAGTGTGCACCTTATAAAACTAGAAAAATTGGTCATCACATGCCCAAAGATTAATCATTCACACAACTGCTAGTTATCGAAATGTCAGTAAAAACGACCATTTCTATCTCCACACTTACTGGAAATATTGCGTCGGATGGGGCCACAACCATCATTCATCAGTCAACTGAAGGCAATAAAGGGAGCTCTGCTGGTTGAATGCGTCGTGAGTTCGAGTTCATTGCAGTAGAATTCACAACAGCTTGCAGGTTGTGAGTCCGAGTTCACTAGAGGTAAGTTAGAGTTCACGCACAGGTCTTAAGATGCTGTCATAGATGGAGAGAAACTCAAATCCCCCTCTTTCCCTGTTGAGGCTGGTCCTTCAACATAAGGAATTCCTACCCTTATGCTGTAGCAGAAACAAGCATTAAAATTCTCTCCGATCTCAACTGACCCATATTAAAGACATTACAGACAAAGGGGAAACAGTGTGGAGTAATCTACCACATTAAATGCTGTGATTGTGATCAAGACTATATTGGTGAGACAGAAGAGACCTTTTCACAAACGGTTCAAAGAACATCAGACCAGGCCTGAATCAGCATTCAAAGAACACTGCTTGAGAGAGAAACATGATATCTCTCTGGATAACACCACACTGCTGGGAACTGAACCCAACTTTCTCAAAAGGAAGGTGAAGGGAGGCCCATTCAGATAAAAACAAGAAGACCCAGCCTCAAACAGGGATGGGGGACTTGAGTTATCTCCCATCTATGACAGCATCTTAAGACCTGTGGTGAACTCTAAACTTACCTCTAGTGAACTCGGACTCACAACCTGCAGCTATTGTGAACTCTGCTGCAGTGAACTCGAACTCACGACGCATTCAACCAGCAGCTCCCTTTATTGCTTCAGTTGACTGATGAAGGCTGGTTGTGGCCCAGCCCGAATATTTCAGTAAGTGTGAACTTATAGTATCTGTAAGGATGTCTTCCAAGTAATTTTAGATCACAATTTTATACACTAGAATTATAATAGGAGAGTATTCAGGTGTGATATAACAACAGATAAAGACAACTCCTCTGTCAAACAATAATTTCTTTATAGAAAAACAAAGGAAGTTTCCAATGTTTTCCATTGTTATTCCTGTTACAAATAAACAACTTTGTTTTTTAATGGGATTAAGAACTCCCCCCAGAACGTCTCCCTTGTTTGAACAATTTAACTGCTGGTTTACAATATGCTGTGTAATTTTGAAATGCTAGTGAATCAAAGCTTCAAACAAATGTCTCTACTAAGCAAAGAAAGTGAAATGATGAAATATAAAAATAACGTCTTTACATTCATTTTCGACAGAACACCAGCTACATGCCAGTGCAAGTGAAATAGTACTATTGCTTCTCTGTTTACAATCCTGTGTGCCATCGTTCACAGATATTTCAAAAATTCTTTCAGTAAGCCCTCTTATTTGTGTGCAACGCAACGCATTTTTCTTTGCAACCCAAGTGAATTCTGCGGCACACTGCACATGTTTAACTACCCAGCTACGGAAAGCGCATGATTTTCACAACCTGATTCTGACATGTGTGTTTGACCGGTGTATCTAGTTCAGTGTTCCCCTATGAATTCTCTGCCATGGTGAAATTAGATTTTTTTGTAGAGGCTGAATTACCTGTCAGTACATTCAGCTGGCCCAACATCTGTCCTGTCTGAACCAGATTTTAGTTTGCGCGCCGAGATGAAATTTGGTTCCAATCGATAATGAGGTGGTCAAAGACCACACTGGGGCTCTTTTCCGAGCCTCTCGTCTCTTTTAGATAAGGACACACTTTTGTCCTCATTTCTGGACTTTTTTTTATTGGAGACCTCTCCAATGAAAATTAGATGTCCTTTTTAGCTTGCTCGAGAGTCTTTCTTAAAGGACACACTGTTGACCATGATCAAATGGACATTCTTCTGTCAGTTCCAGATTATCAATAATCATTTCCCTGATGTTGTCCCTCGTAATCTGTCCACGAGTGGATTGTTTCGTTTTGATCTGTCTTCTAGGTCATTACTTCTTTGTTCAAGGTTTTTCATATTTACTTTTTAATATTTCGTTTTCACTTTTGGCAGAGCTTTGTTTGCTTGTGTTGACGTTGAAACCTCCTCTTCCAGTGTAGCTATTTCAATGTTTCAAAGGTTCTGAATTCTTCTTAAGAAGTTCCTGTCATCACTTTTCACAATCCGTAGCACCCTTTATATTCGGTTCATCAATTCATTTTCCGCAAAGTGCCCTCAGCATCATTCTCTGTCTTTCCTTCTTTTCCTTCTGTAACCTGCTTGATCTTCCCCACGCAGGTCAGTCGTGACTGTCCATTTCTTTACCCTGAACTTGGCTAAGTTCCGCTTCACATCCCCCACCCATTAAAAGGGGCC
>JADBJO010031183.1:0-7500 GCA_016801955.1 Conus betulinus | reverse complement strand
TGTCAATCATGCACCTCCAGCAGGTGTTCACTCATGTACTGGATCTGGACATTACAACGAATGTACTTTTACATATAAACGCAAAGTTTATATAGGATGCCATCCACAGGTGCAAATTATAGTGTTTGTTTAGAACATGTCTAAGTGGTTGGTTGAACAAAGAACAAAAACAACGAGGAAAATGTCATTTAACTAAAGGAGGCATATGACGTCATTATGATAAGAATACATTTTTTTGTTCCGACTCTGTACTGTTATTGTTTTTGGAGCATTGTGATGGTGTTCAAGGTACTCAACTCCCACTCAAAGGATCGATGCAAATGAAGTTCATTATGGAATACGTGTCGACCCATCTACATATCAACATCGGCGACTCTTTACAACGGCTAAAACCACTTGGAAGACAGACAGAAGATGAGATCGAATAAACGCAGAAAGGTAGGTTAAAAATGAAGTTACTTCTTACATAACATTGGCTGTTGATAACATATGGACGTCGTGAAAAAAATAGATAACACTAGATCTGAAAAATGACACCACCATCAGAAAAATAAATAAAGAAAAAAAAATTGTGATCACACAATCCAAAAGGTATATCAATCGGATATCTGAAAAAAGTTACGATTTTTTCACTTGAAGCGCGGTTGAGATCTATGAGTGCAGGACAAGGTCTCCAAATACACACCGGGATCACGTGACTCCCCCCCCCCCCCCCGCCCCCACCCCGCCCCCCACCCCCAGCCCCCACCCCCCCACCCCCCAAAAAAATCTAAGGTCGCGAGAGGTTACGTTAAGAGACAAAAGCTAACAGACAGATCAATTATCATGGCTATCGTAACGCCGGCCCCACCATCACATTACTTCGAACTTTCCGAGTAAGATCAAGGTATGACCGAACATCGTATTTCATATGAAACTGGACAGACACTCTCAAAAGTGAAATGCTAGAGCAATATAGACCTACATCAGCAAGATCTGAATTTGTCCCTTTATTTAATTTCACGCTGGCGAAGTGAATGCGCACTTTGGAACTAACCTCCTGCTTCTGCGCACCACACAGAATTCACCTAACATGAACCTCTTTGCACTTGGCCAATGTCACGCTGTCTTAATTTCTCATCCTTTATGTATGAGTCATATGCCATGAATCTCCGTCAGCCCATGCTCGCGGTGGACAACCGCCATTGTGGTCACATGTGCAGAAGGTCGGGAAGGAACGGTATCAACGCAAGATTTGCAAGTCCTAGATTAACAGGAAAACCCGCCATGACAGGCATACTGTGGGAAACGTACTTTTGGAAGTGTTTCTGATTCAGAGTGGTGAGAAAAGTGGCTTGCCACCTGACAAGACACAGAGAAAGAGATAGCGAGAGAGAGAGAGAGAGAAGAGAGACAGAGACAGAGAGAGAGAGATAGAGAGACAGAGAGAGAGAGAGAGAGAGAGAGAGAGAGAGAGAATCTTAACCGTATAGCAGCATCAAAACAACAACAAATATTACATTGTTTTTACTTTTTAAGTAATTTATCAATGACCAAGCCTTGCAACATGCTCCCCTTTCAATGTTTCAGTGTTTGTTGGATCTCACTCGCTTTGGGAACAGCGCCCTGAGTGTCTCCCTATAGCGAGACCCCATAATGTAGAGCACAAAAATGTTAAAGCTGGAGTTGACAAACAGGAAAATTTCACTAAGAGACAAACTAGTCAGGAGAGAAATTTTGATTCCGCCGAACAGTATTTATTTCTGGTATATAAGCAACCATGCGATTCAGCAGCAATAGGGAAGACACAGACGATGAACAGGATGGAAGTGGCAACTAGTATCTTGGTGAGGGCCACTTCTCGGGGAGAGATGGAAGAGGATGATTCAGCTCTCCATGTCACAATCTGACGAAGCTTCAAAGTGGTAACTGTTGTTGTCACCAGCAGAACAGTTATCACACATCCAGGCATACCAACACCAAACGCATAATTATGCAAGTGATCAATAAGCTGTTGGTGGTTTTTGTAAAATTCTTTGAAAACTAACGTCTGTAAAACAAGACCAGTCTCTGGATCATAAACACATCCAAGGTGGTATGGGAGAGCCACGATGAAGAACAGACCTACAACCAAACACATTGACGACGATAATGACAACAGCCATTGTTCTGACGCGTATCACCGTTTGAAATTTCAGTGGATTGAGGACACAGTAGCATCTCTCGATGGCTATGATAGCAGTAAGAACCTGAGAAACGTAGCCGAATCCCAGCAATCCTGTCAAATTGTTATTAGTTAAGAAAGTAAAGAATTGATCCAAATCCCTCTTTTGGTGAACTGCAAATGCAGTTGTTCGCCATAAAGAAACATTGATGTGATCATGTACAATTCGTCAGCTAAGGACAAAGCAAAGAGACACACCTTGACACGATCCTTGAGGCCCTGTTTGTAGAACACCGCCATGTTGATGACGTTACCTGGTCCACCAATTAGAAACAGAAACGCTAGAACGTTGTTTTTCATTCTGCGCACTGTGCTTTGTACTTTTGCACTTTCTATGTTATCACGATTGTCCCATGGTAGAAAACTCCATCGCACTGAACACAACTTGAACACAACCATCATGCAACGAAGCATTTAGTGCACCTGTTACCAGATGGTTGTGAAACGTTGTCCTATTGTTTGGGACCGTCGAGTCCCAGTCCAGAATATCCGCCATTGTAAACTGCTTTTTGTAACAAATTCTGATGTTGTTCCTTTTTGCAGGTGGTATTTCCACATTTATTTTAGGATTTTTACACTCACTAAACAACACACACACACACACACACACACACACACACACACACACCACACACACACAAGAGAGAGAGAGAGAGAGAGAGAGAGAGAGAGAGAGAGAGAGAGAGAGAGAAAGAGTCACACAACCTCAAACACACACACACACACACACACACACACACACACACACACACACACACACACAACACACACACACACACACACACACACACACACACACACACACACACACACACACACACACACACACACACACACATACACACACACACACACACACACACATACACACACAGAGGAAAAATGGTAAGATCTCTCCTGACTGTCGTAGAAAAAACAAGAATCGTCGTAAATCTGTTTTAATGTTGTTTTTTTTTTTAAAGATCAGCCTTCAGAAATATATCTTGTATGAGGCATTGTTTCATACACAAAGACATTACAATGGATGTTTTCCTCCACTTCTGTGTAATTTCAGGGGCACTGCACCAATACCACTTATTCCGGTCCCCTGTCCACAGCCACAGCCAGGCCCGTCCCACCACAGCCGCACCACAGCAATGCACAGGTGTCCATCGATGTCTAGTCGTCAACCCACCAGAGTACACACTGCACTGCTGCCGGGGTTATTTCGGTTGTTTGTTTGTTTGTTCAGTTATGCCTGTACTGATTCAATATGCGCAGGACTCCACCTTTGAAGCCTCGTACTGATGACAATAGTTTGTTTAGTTGCGGAATCAGCACGAGTGAACTCACTGTCCGGATAGAGCCACCACGTCCGTCCAACGGCAGTCCCCATGAACCTGCTGATACAAGTGACCCCGACAGATCCAAACCAAGGCCATGGACGTAGAGGGGTAAAGTGATGTCACCATGCGATCAAAGCATGAAGGACCACAGAATTTATGACTTTCTATGCTGATCAATGAGAATGATGAAATTGATATTACGGATTTCCATTCTGGTCTTGTATTGCATGACAGGGCAGTACTCCACGCTTACTTTAAACAGATATTCAGCCTTCAACTGGACCCAAGCGATACAGACACTTGCAGTGTTGATCATGAAATTTTAGCAACACTCTCAAAGACGCATTCCTGAATGGATGAAACTTAACTGTGTGGTCCCAATCTCCCCAACTTTGCCTATAAGAAACTCAAGTCTGGGTAGGAGTTGGTCAGGGCAGAAATTCCCCACAATTCAACGGGCCTTCTCTTAGAAGACCTGAAAGCCTTCACAAACAATTATAAACAACATATAAGCAAGACTACGCCAGAGATCCTATGAATAAGCAATTAGAAATCAAAACCATGGATTTCCAGCAAGGTCTTGGAGTTTTCTGTGATTAGGAGGAAATTACCACCGATCACGAAGACTGAGGCCAAAAAATACAGTGCCACCGGCAACAGAATCAGTGAAACAATACGAAATACAGCGCTATCAGCAAGAGAAGCAGTGAAACCATGAGAAATACTCAGAAAACCTGGATCGAACAACAGCGTGTGGACATGAAAAAGCTACACAAGAACAACGTAAAGAAATGCAGCATCAGCACCAATTAGGACCAAAATAACAACTGTCTCTCATGGGAAGAGGACATCATTAAAAGGTGAATGGAACATTGCTCTGAACTCTATAATAAACAAAGCAAAGTAGATCCAAGTGTACTAACAACACAGGATTCATCAAGTGATGATGACTTTCTGATACTCCCTGAAGAAGTCATAGCTGCAATTAATCCTTAAAATGTGGAAAAGCTGCAGGTTTCAACAGCATCCTTGAAGAATTCTCGAAACATGGCGACACAAGAACTAATATCCTAACTGTCATCTACAACAGAATCTGGCACAGCGAGAGAAACCCACGTCATGGACTCCATCGCTAATCATCACCCTTCCCGAGAAAGGAACTCTCTGACAATGCCAGAACTGCCCCATTTATACGCTGGATCAGCCACGCCATCACAGTGATGCTCAAAATCATTCAGAATAGACTATAGCCGCAAAATAGATACCATCACTGCTGAAGAACAGGCTGGATTCTCCTGAGGCAGAAGTGCCATTTATAGAGTTTGACCTACATATACTTTGCCAAAAAACATTTTCAGTACAAGAGGGAATTCATCACGTCTCCATAGATTTCAAGAAGGTGTTCAAAAGAGTCTGGCAGGAGGCACTACGGGCACAGTGAAGTAACTTGATATTGGGCAGAAACTTACCACCGAACAACCGTACTCCAAAGCAAACCAGTGAGGTGCTCAAACAGTGTATAACTGGAGAATGGTTCCATGCATCAATTTGAAGTTCGCCAAGGCTGTCTTCTTACTCCTCACTTTTCGTGCGTGGTTTCTTTAATAGAGAACCTAGTGCTCTCAGCTCAGTGTCTGCCTGTGCTTTGATTGTCTGTGCACGTAGAATTCCGCAAAATTGTTTGTTTGACAAAAAAAAAAAACGATCACAAGGCGTATATTTTCTGCGTAGCAACTATAATACGTCATCCCAAAAAGCACTGACAGTATCACAGCTTCGGAAAACAGGGCGAATATTTTTTTTTTTTTTTTTTTTTTTTTTTTTTCTTTTGCTGTCCCAACTTCTGCGCCACCTCAGAGGCAGTGCACCCACTCCGCTCATTCCGACACCCCGTCCACAGCCACAGCCCGGGTCGGCCCCGCCGCAACCCCGGCACCGGCAATCCACAGGGAGCAGTCTGTGTCAAGTCGTCAAGAGGCAACCCACCGGAGGAGACACTGCACTGCTGCCGAGTCACTTCGGTGGTGTTCAGTGGCGCCTGTTCTGATCTAACATACGCAGGACACCACCTACTAAGACCCCTATTGACGACAATAATTGCTTTAGTCGCGGAGCCGGCGTGAGTGAGCTCTCCCTCCAGAGGGCGCCACCACGTCCGTCCAGCGACAGCCCCCATGGACTCGCCAATACCGGTAAACCCCGACACAAACCAAACAAGACCACAAACGTGGAGAGGACATCGAAATTTAGGTCACCATGAGAGCAGGGCATGAAGGGCCACAGAATTTGAGACATTTTTTTTTTTTATGCTGATCGATGAGAATGAAGATAATGAAGATGATGCTACGGATTTCCATTTCGGTCTGAGACTACATGACAGGGCTGTACTCTACGCTTCCTTTCATAATATATCCCGGCGTCAACCAGGCCCGAGAGATACAGCACCTGCGCAGTGTTGGTCAGGAAATTTGAGCAACACTCTCAGAAACGCATCCATTAAGTGGATGAAACTCAACTGTGTGGTTCCAGTCTTCCCAACTGAGTCCGCAGCAAACTCAACTCTGGGTAGGAGCCGGTCGGGGCAGAAAAACCCATAATTCTGATGGAATTCGAACCCACGACCTCCCAGACGGGAGTCCGCGACGCTAACCACTTCGCCACGGTGGTTGGTCCAAATGAACGTTGTGGTTTAATGTTAGTGCTAAATATTTTCTTCCAGCTCATGTGATGATTATAGTATGTTTAGACAAATTCTGGATGGTAGAGGGGATAGGCCCAACCTCAGTGACGTAAAAAGCACCCTTATCTTAGAAATCAATTGTTTGTTTGCTTTGGGTGTTTGATTTGACCTGGTGTTCATTAGTGTCTATTTATTATCATTTCATAGTAGAATGATGAATCAGTAAGACTGCAAAAATGTCTGTAAAGTTAAAGTATATCTCATTAGCGTCAATCACCTGACCCTGGCTTTCAAAGGAATAAAGTTTCTGCCATAAATAAATTAGTGCCTGATGTTTGAACATTTGTTGCGAGACTCAGTGTCCCGTGTTAACTTTCTGTTGTCATATTACGATCTTAACATTTTGGTTCTGATCTTGAATTCCTCTGTGGATGATAATGGCCACCCAAAATAACCATTTCTGTGGAAGATTACGAGACAGATGATACCTCTGTTATTTCTACAGCTTTTTTTTTTTCTAATCTCATTATAAGCCTTTTGTGTCTCTTGCCTTCGTGAACAAACACATATTTTACATACAGATGTACGCAGACTCATACGCATACTTACATGTTCACAAGCAACTCTGTCACACGTACACACACACACACACACACACACACACACACACACACACACACACACACACACACACACACACACACACACACACACACACACACACACACACACACACACACACACACACAACTTCACAAATGCACATACATGCGAGTGCAAAAATACTCACATGCACACATAGAGAGAGAGAGAGAGAGAGAGAGAGAGAGAGAGAGAGAGAGAGAGAGAGAGTAACAGACAGACAGACAGACAGACAGACAGAGGGAGAGGAACATGCACTAACAAACACGTAGAAAACACACACACACACACACACACACCACACACACACACACACACACACACACACACACACACACTTTTTGCTACTTCCGTTTTCACTCCCAGCGAGCGTGCGTGTATGTGTGTGTCTGTCTGTCTGACTGGCTGTCTGTCTGTCTGTCTGTCTGTCTGTTCTTGTGTTTGTTTGTGTGCACATGCATCTGTGCGCGCGCACTCGCGTGCGAGCGTGCGTGCGTGCGTGCATGCGTGTGTGTGTGTGTGTGTGTGTGTGTGTGTGTGTGTGTGTGTGTGTGTGTGCGTGCGTGCGTGCGTGCGTGCGTGCGTGCGCGTGCTTGCGTGCGTCTGTGTGTGAGCTCAAAATGAAAACAGTATGCACAAGTCTGTGAGAT
>JADBJO010031182.1:12500-17027 GCA_016801955.1 Conus betulinus | reverse complement strand
GGTGTCTGGTATGACCCTATGGTGCGTGAATGATACGAACGGTGTAGCTGAATGCATGCAGAATCTGGACTGGTCAGAGTTGTTGTTCATGGTTAACCAAGCAGCTCCTTGTGTTATACCCTGCTTGTCGACGTCCATGTCCCTGATCATCGTCCTCTTGCTGAAGAAACTCTTGTTATCAGGAGACGTGGAATCTAATCCGGGCCCTGAGGGTGACACCAATCCCACCGACCCTAACTCTGATCCGAAGCCTGATCCGAAGCCTAATTCCAACCACAGCTCCAAGGACCTCAACCCCAACTCCAACCCTAACATCGAAGTGAACTGTCTAAGAGGAGACCAAGAAAATAGAAAGCAAATTAGACACCAAATTCTTAAGCATGGAAAACCAGATACAACATCTCACTACAATCATGCAGTCAATATCCAAATCTTTCACCACGCAGTCTGAATCCATGAATAGAATGGAGCAAAAAAAAAACAAGAAAAACATAGCAAACAAGCAAGCAGTTATGTCAAGAAAACAAGCAGACATGTCAGATACACTAAATCAACTTGCAAAGAGGTTATGGAAGCTAAAGAAGAGATGCAAAACACGAAAACGTACAGTCAAGCAACTAGAAGAAAAAAAAAGACAACACATTCCACAGAATAGACGCACTAGAGGAAGAGATAGATAGGCTGGAAAGGTTCTCGCGCAGGAACAATCTCTCAAGATCTTTGGACTGAGGGAGACATCAGTTGTGTCAGAAAGTGAAAACTGCGAAGAACTAGTCAAGGAACTGCTAGAGAGATACATCCCAGACGAGTCATGGGACGATGATGTTGTGGAAAGGGCCCACCGATTGGGCAAAAAATAAATACATTCGGCTATCAACCGCGACCTGTGATCGCAAAGATCCTTCGATGGAAAGATGTGCTCAGAGTACTGAGAAATACTGAAGCCAGGGACAGAATGAAGAAAGATGGTATCAGAATATCCCAAGACAGAACCAGAAGGCAGGCTGAAGAACTGAAAAGACTGAGAGCTATGGGCAAACTAGGCTACTACGTGAGGGGCAAACTCTTTGTGAAAGAAGGCAACGGAAGGCGAAATACCCTGTCCAGGTCGAGGGAAGCAAGAAATGATACCAGAATGGACACTCAAAATGTGTCAGGGGAGGAAGAAGGGATGGGTACACTGGGTGTTTCGAGTGCATTGGGTGCTATAAACCTCCATAATTGGAGAACTAAATCGGATGTTAGTGGCATAAGTGATGGGAGAAACTGGGACAAAGAGTGGGATGCGGAAAAGAAAAGGATGAGTGAAAAAAGCGAGAGAGAGTGAGTGGTGAAAGAAAGAAGAAGGGACAAAACGAATCAGAGTGAGAGCATCAAACAGTGGTTGAGAAATAAATGATCGTGTAGAAGAAAGACATAGATGGAAATCAGTGTGGAAGTGGAAGTGCAAGGAATGAAAGAAAGGAAGAAAGTATGCAAGTGTTGGAAAGCAAGGATGATAGTGGTGCAGATGTAAGGGAGGGTGAGAAAGGAAATGTTGAAGCGAGCGAGCGCAAGCAGCAGTGGGATATACAATTGTCATGGAAAGAACTTGAAAATGCGGTGAATGATTTTGTAAATGTTAGCGATCAAGAACATGAGTGTAGTGTGAATGGTGATGCGATCATGTCAGAAGAACAATGTGGAATTATAAGTGATAATGAAGAGGGTCAGAAACCGGATGAAAGTGAACAGAATAATCCCAGCGAATGGTATGACATTGAATATGAGTACAACTAAACCCTGTTCAGAACGGATGCACTTTACCCCAAAGACCTCACACGTCAGAGGTCAGTGCAGATGACGCGAGCTGTAGCAGTGTACACGTCTCGTGCCAAAAGGGTCATGTCCCTGAGCGATATGAAAAACACACGCAATACAAATGCAACAAGAGCACGAGAAGCGCGTGCGTGTGAAGGAGAAAAACAAATCGAGTCAAACTCGGACGCGCTTCGCCAAGCATGTTTAGTGGTAGCGCAGTCGTTCAACCACGCATACAAACCAGGAATGCTAGCCTATTGGCTAAAGATGACAAATCAAGGAAGTCGATAGAGGGAAGGGGTAGCAAAACTAAAATAGACGGCCCGAGGCAGGCGCAGTTTGATATGTCGATTTGGTCAGGTCATCGGGTTAAAAGATGTTGGCGCTAAACAGGTCGGAGGGGAGAAGATAAGGACTGGTACACACACGAATAACAAACCTACACTAAGATCGAACTCTAGCAGTGTGAAACAGGGGAAAAAAACGTGCAAGCAAACAAGCAGGAGGCTCCCAAACGCACACACAGGAAAAAGACAAAAAAACACATGAGAAAAGTACCCTGACCATACCCATCAAGTAATACAAGAGGCAAGAAATAATAAACACATTAACATACTTAGCTGGAATGTAGAAGGACTTGTAGATAAGCTGTCAGATCCAGATTTCTATGATTATATAACAAGCTTTGATATTTGTTGCCTTTCAGAAACATTTACTTCTACTTTTTTTGATCCTGATATAAAATTTCAAGACTTTACATATTTACATTCTCCAGCCATTAAGTTCACCAAAATGGGGCCCCTCAGGGGGTACTTTTATGTTAGTAAACAAAGCCTTATCACACCATGTACAAACGGTTGTAACTGATATTGAAAATGTACTTTGTATAAAAATTGATAAGAACTTGCTATTATGTGAAAATGATATATTGTTTTTTGGTGTGTACATTCATCATCCTGTTAACAGTCGATTTTATGTGGACAGAGATTACTCTTGTACTTTGGAACAAATTGAATTGTTTATTTTGTCACAGGTGGAACAAGGAAAAAAAAAACTATTATTTTATCATTGGTGGCGACCTTAATGCTCGGATTGGCGAGTGGGGCCCGAGCATTGAGGATACAAATGATGTATTCAGTCTGATAAATCAGGAGCAGGATGTGTTTGCACGTCGTTCACAAGATCCTCATACGAATGGATTCGGAAGGAATTTGATGGAACTCTGTGAGAGTTTTAACATGATTCCTTTAAATGGACTAGTTACAAAAAACTCGATAGTGCATTCACATTCTACTCTGAAAGAGGAAACAGTGTGATTGATTTCTATGTATGTTCAGCTGAAATAGTAGACAATGTAATTAAATGTTCAGTAGAAGAGAGGGTGGAATCCCCCTCACATGCCTGTAATGCTGGAATTAAAAAGTTCATTAAACACACTACAGCCAGAGGAGAATAGAAAAAGGTTTAGTAAGATATACAAGTGGGATCCTTCAAGCAAACAGGATTACATTGATCATTAACTAACTTGGAAAGATCGCAACGAACGAACACTGGTTCAAATTACGGAAGGTCTAGACCAAAATATTGATAATAACTTAGTTGTATTCAATCAATTACTAAAGGAGGCAGGAAAAAGTATGTGCAAAACAATATGCCTAGGAGGACCAGCAAAAACATCTAAAGACTGGTTTGATAAAGAATGCCAAGATATGAAAAAAGAAGCCAGACTAGTGCTTAACAGGCTAAAGAACGTAAACAAAGATAGGAATTTAGCTAAATTCGAAGAGAGGAAAGCAGTCTATTTAAACAAAAGATCACAATATCAAAAACTTAGAAGGGAAAAGGAAACCCAATTTAGGAAGAACATTTATGACAAACTAACTCAAGACCAGAAAGATAGTCAAAAATTTTGGAGCATGATTAAAGGATTAAAGTAAAAAGAGGACATCTAATCCTCAAATTACACCAAGGCAATGGAAGGATCATTTTGAGAGCTTATTAAACCCACAAGGAAATAGACAAACCAGGATTTCGAAATAAAAAAACAGTAGTTAGAACATAACCCACCAGCAAAAACCCTAATGTTGAAGTTGACCTGGCAAATTCTGAATGGTTAAATGTGCCTTGTTTAGATGATGAAATAACGGAAAAAGTGAGGTCATTACAGCTATAAATAAACTCAAGAAAGGAAAGGCAGCTGGAATTGATGGCATTCCACCTGAATTCCTAAAAGAAGTAGGACAAAAGTTATCCCCCTTTTTAACTAAATTATTCAATAAGCTATTCGAAACCAGTTACTTTCCTACTGAATGGACTAAAGCTATTATAATACCACTACACAAGAAGGGATAAAGAAAACCCAGGGAATTACAGAGGCATATCTCTTTTATGCATAACCAGCAAGATTTTCACAGCAATTTTGAATAGAAGATTATATAACTGGGCAGAACAGGAGAATAAAATAAGTAAAGAACAAGCTGGTTTTAGGAAAGGCTACTCAACAGTAGACCATATACATACGCTTACTTCAATGATAAGCAACGCCTTTATGGGAGACGAAGAAGCAAGTTATATATATAGCCTTCATTGATTTCCAAAAGGCATTTGACACAGTTAACAGAGAAAAGCTTTGGGAGGTATTGAAAAAAAAACAACATTTCTACTAAGATGTTAAACATGTTAAAAAGGCATATATAAAAAAGTCCAAGCTTGCGTCAGATGTAGTTC
>JADBJO010031182.1:5000-7500 GCA_016801955.1 Conus betulinus | reverse complement strand
GTGCTCACGTAAATGTATGTGTTCATACAAAGCTACTTGTTAACACCCGTGCGATTGCACGCTTGCTTGCTTGTGTGTGTGTGTGTGTGTGTGTGTGTGTGTGTGTGTGTGTGTGTGTGTGTGTGCGCGCGCGCGCTCGGGCGTGTGTATGTGCGTGCGTGCGTGCGTGTGTGTGTGTGTGTGTGTGTGTGTGTGTGTGTGTGTGTGTGTGGTGGGGGGGGGGAGGGGGGGGGGGGGGGGGGGTAACCTGCTCGTGTGTACATGGTGTGCAAGTGTGTAAAGATTATTTTACAGCTCCGACAATAATGGACGTGGGATCGCAAGCTTCCATTATCCTGATTATCACTGGTAAGCACGACTCAGTACATGTGTTTTACACCTTTGATTCACTCCTCTCTAGTTCACTTTTCAATGCTTTTAATTTTTGTTTGTTTATAAATGTATTTAAATAATTTGAGCTGACAGGTGCGCAAAAAAGAGGACAGTGCGCACAGTCGATACATCAGCAGCATTTCTGTAAGTGTAGCCCATAAAAATTTGCTACACGAAACAAAACGGAGCAAAAAAAAAAAAAAAAAAAAAAGTAAAGAAAAAGAAAGAAAAAAGGAATCATTACAACTTACGTTCTTCTCCTTAGCCTTTCCATCATACTTAAGTAATCTTCACTTCGAGGCATTAACCCAGTCAACGGAATTTAACATCACAAAGCCATAATTTGTAAGTTTGGGAGAACCAACCCCCCCCCCCCCCCCCAGTAGATTATAGTCCGTTTATGTGATGGACAATTCATCTATTCGGATACCAAGTATTATTAAACTCTGCTAAGTTATTGTCAATTTTAGCGATCTGTTCTTCAATCTTGTATCTAATACTGAGTTGTCGTAGGAAAGAAAATAAATCGGGAACATGGTTTTGCTATTTCACATCGATAGATATACATCTTTGCAAACATCATTATAAACTGTAAGGCAGAATCTAATTTTAAGTCTTCATCCACCACCAAAAATGCCAGTTTACATGAAATTCCCTATATTATGAGTGTGTTCACATTTTTCTTGCAATAAATGTTGGACAGATTTCCAGAAAACTTGTATATCGTTGCAGCCCCTAAGAAATGTTGAATGGCATCTCGTTCTTTGTTACAAAATGAACATTGAACCGCATCAATTACACCCATTGCATCAAAACAACATATTAGTCGCAATAATTCGAAGGCTTATTCAAAGCTTATAATTTTAATGTGTATGATGTCTATAATATCAGGACATTTCAGTGAGCAATTTGGGAGCGGATTGCGTTCATTTTACCTCTTTTCATATTCAAAGGTGAGTTGTCTAGAAAAAAAAAAATCATCCTCTGTGCGATTGAAACTCGAAACCTGTGATATGCTTGTCGCAGTCGATTTCTACATGAGTGTTTTACCAATGTGCCACCCCCTTCAAGACGAGGCCCGTCAGTTTTGTGTATTGAAATAATTGCTTTCTGATTTTTTTTTTTTTTTTTTTTTTTTTGGGGGGGGGGGGGGGGGGGGGGTTGGGTCTGACTGTGATAAACGTGACTGGTGCACTCAGCATGGTCCAGTCTCACCTTCTTTAAAAGATAGCGATGATTAAATCAGTAACACTTCATAACTGTATTACACTGTGCATGTCTTTTCGCCCCGTGAAAGGAGTGACTTCCCTTGTATCTCCTCGTGATGGCGGCCCCCAAAAGGACCCTTTGGGAAGATAAAGATCACTTCAAGATGGTGAAGTGTCTCAAAGTGTGGGGGTCGAAGAGCTCCACTGAGGCACTCAAACGCTACAGTAGATAAGAAACAGTCCAGTGAGCTTCGCTTGTAGACTCCTGAGTAAAATCACAGCTCACGACGTCCTATTCAGTTTTGAAGGTGTTCAGGATTGGGATGTTTGCATGCTTCTGCGAGAGAATGGAAGGAAGTTCCTCTGAGATTGTAAGAGTTTGATATTAGACTGTCTGTCTGTCTGCCAGTCTCTTGCTTCGTTTTGCTGCCTCCTGTCTGTCTTTCTGTCTCTGTCTCTGTTTCTCTCTCTCTCTCTCTGTCTCTCTCTCTCTCTCTCTCTCTCTCTCTCTCTCTCTCTCTCTCTCTCTCTCTCTCTCTCTCTCTCTCCCCGACCGTCACCCGTTACACTACCCTCACTCTACCCATTTTGACACGGGCATAAATGGACTGATCATTGAATCATTCCGACATTCTCTCTGTCTCTCTTTGTCTCTGTCTGTCTGTCGGTCGGTCTGTCTGCCTGTCTGTCTGTCTGTCTGTCTATCTGTCTATCTCTATCTGCCTGTCTGCCTGCCTGCCTTTCTGTTGTCTGTCTCTCTGTCTCATTCTCATTCTCTCTCTCTCTCTCTCTCTCTCTCTCTCTCTCTCTCTCTCTCTCTCTCTCTCTCTGTAGTATAACGAAACTGAAACTAACATGGTACAGTCAATCCCATTGTTAGTCAGTCGCACCACCCGAGGTGGCGGGGGGGGTGTTTGTGG
>JADBJO010031181.1:0-17031 GCA_016801955.1 Conus betulinus | reverse complement strand
TAGAACAGAATGAAGAGGTTTTGAATAGAACAGAGTGAAGAGGTTTTGAATAGAACAGAATGAAGAGGTTTGAATAGAACAGAGTGAAGAGGTTTTGAATAGAACAGAGTGAAGAGGAACCTTGAATAGACCAGAGTGAAGAGGCTTTGAATAGAACAGAGTGAAGAGGCTTTGAATAGAACAGAGTGAAGAGGTTTTGAATAGAACAGAGTGAAGAGGCTTTTGAATAGAACAGAGTGAAGAGGTTTTGAATAGAACAGAATGAAGAGGTTTGAATAAACAGAGTGAAGAGGTTTTGAATAGAACAGAATGAAGAGGCTTTGAACAGCACAGAGTGAAGAGGCTTTGAACAGGGCAGAATGAAAAGGCTTTGAATAGAAGAGTGAAGAGGCTTTGAACAGCACAGAGGAAGAGGCTTTGAATAGAACAGAATAAAGAGGCTTTGAACAGAGCTGCAGAAGTAGAGGTTGTGTGAATTCATTCTCAAAAAAAAAAAAAAATCTGCACTTTTCTCCAGGGAAAATGCACACACCACACACACACCACACACACACACACACACACACAAAGACACACTCATATACACCATACAAACATACACACTCACACATGCCGCACACAACTTTGCATTACTATTCAGTACTTAAGCTTTGTTGTGGACAGACAGTCTTTTGCTATATCTCACATTTTATTTATACATGGCAGACATGTTTCTCACTTATGTGAAGTTTTCATTATACAGCTGTTCCCTTTGGCACATGACAGACATATTTGTTATTTACCTGGTTGCTGCGTTCCGTTTACAGAGGATTATGGTTGCCTCAGTGCTGTACTAAGGGAACAGAGAAAAACTATTAAAACTAAAATCACTGGAATTGCATTTTCAATGTCCAGTGTGACTGAGGGACTGGCTGTCAGTCATTCTGCCAACCCGTTTGCAGAGGATTATGGCTGCCTCAGTGCTGTACCTATGGGAACAGAGAAAACACTGGTATGAACTAAAAATCACATACTGGAACTGCATTTTAATGTCCAGTGTGACGTGGGGGAGTGGCTGTTGAAATTCAAGGGACAAGTAGCAACATTAACAAAATCATGGCAGAGCAAACTCTTGAGCATGAATACTTTTTTAAACACTTAGCATTAGTAATACAAATCCTTGTGTGATTGAGGCTAAACAAAAAAATTAAAAACATGTATTTAAAACAGTCTGGCAGATTAAATTGTGCGTCTACTTGCTCATTCATTCTATCGGCATTTTCAATGCACAAATGTTCATTTCCAATTGTATGCAAGGCTGTCTTCTGTTGTTCAGCTGTCATACACAAAGTTCAAAGTTGTTTGCACATAGCTCCATTGCCACTGCACTCACTGAATTGTAGAACACTTTGTGCTCAGCTGGAATTTACCATAGAGGTGATGATAAAAAATAGGTAAAGGGGCAGTTCAAAAAATGGAAACGGCATTGTGCCCGCATGACACAGGTAGTTACTTTTTCCCTTCAGTGCCGACAGTGGTAAGTATTATGGAATTAAAGGTGTGTCTGTGGCAAAAAGTTACCTTTGGATGCAGTACAGTTTACACTGGTGTGTCACTAAAACTGAACCGACCTGTACATGACACAACTGATTTTGTTCTGTTTACACTACAATTCGGAGCACTGCATCACATGAAAAGACTTTCATCAGATCTGTCAGATCTAGGTCAATAAAAACAAGCTTTCCTCCGCAAAGCATAAAAAACAAGGCAACACTATACGAAAATTCAGCTATTCATAATCAGAATGGCAACCCAGCGTAGCTTGCTGGTGATAAGCCAGCAAAATGGAATGAACTTGAGAATCACAGATCTGTGCCGCATGACTGGCTTGGACAATGGAGTCGCAGCATACATTCACAAGGACAGACAAATGTGTTGTGTACAGTGGAAAGGTGGCGGGCCAAAAGTTTCAACAAGGTTCACAAATTTTCATCACTTGCTCAGTGTTGTCATCATGCTCCTGATGGCCACTGAAGTATCAAGCAATAGATGTTTAACACTGTCAGAAATGACGCTCCTGTGGAAATTTTTTTTCTTAATTCAGCTGTGGTGATATTCGGAGCACATTTACAGGCAAAGTTTCACTGTTAAAATCCCGACAGTGCACGTGCACACATTTACTCATACTATCTGATAAACTTTAACTAACACAACTCAGCACAAGCCTCAATAACAATTTTTAGCGTAATCTGGAGTGTTTTATGAAGCTTTTCATCAGATCCTCTTATCCCTTTCCATACATCCATTGCTTTCTCTGGTGTGTCATGTGTGTAAACCCAGACAGAGCAAGCTCACGCACGCATGCATGCATGTCCGCCGTGTGCATATATGTGTGTGTGTGTGCGTGTATGGGTGTGATGTGTGTGTGTGCTCTGTCTGTGTGTGCGTGCGTGTTTGTGTGTGCATGTGCATGTGTGTGTGTGTGGTGTGTGTGTGTGTGTGTGATGAGCATGTTCACGTTTTCAGTACATTTTTTTTAGCATTAAAGAGTATTACACCCTAAACATTGCAGTGATCCCCAAAAATTTCGAAATAACTTAGCATGTCATATATTTGATCCTCTAATATGTATGAAATATCACCAATTCAGAAATTTCTTTACCATTTACCATGCACACAGCCAATAAACAGTTGAAAGTTAATAAATATGTATTGAAGAGAGGACAAAAAAATGCGCTCTCCAGACAATACGTCTTTGAAATGCATACAAACATTACTAGAAACTCTTGAAATAAGTTCTTCAGCCCTAACGTATGTCATAGCACAGCAATCCACAGCTGCAAAAATGGATCCTGTACTTACTGACTCCAGTGGTTACTGAAAACACTTTCAGGATGGCTGGTGGTGCTCTGTTGGCTCTCCTCCTACATGCTGGTCACTTTTTCACAGGAGCGGCACAAATCTCCTCCTCCATCTGTCCTGGCCACTTCTCACATTTGCCACCAAGAGCTGGAGAAAAAAAAGATTTTAGATTCAGAAGCATGTTTAAATGAGATGTCAGTATCCATGTGAACTACTATTACAGCAACTACTATAAACATATTTTTACCCAACTTGCTTCTGTAGAAATCTTGATACAAGTAATAAAAGACCAATAAATGGAAAAACAGGCTGACAGTTTTCACAGGGTGATGTTATAATATTTATCTCATACAATTGTTTGTAGGTGTAAATGCAAGCATAAAACTAAAATACTGTGAAAGGAGGAAAGTAGTTGATTACAAATCAGGACACATGGTAAACACATACAGAAGACCCCATTTTTAGACTTTTGTCACACAGACACATATTGTAACTGTTGAATCAACAAACCAGTTATCTATAACTCCATATAATGCCTGACAATAATAACAGAAGTTCTTTAAAGATAATAAAAATGCAAGGAATAAAAGTAAAGAAACGGAGGAAATACAGCTAAATCCTGAAACCTTCAACCAAAACCTACCCAGGGAACGAGGTGGTGCAGAAATGCGTGACAGTACCTTCTACGGCTGATCCTCTCAGGTTCTGCTTCACCTGACCTAAACAACAACACAACAACAAACCCACAAGTTGCATGTTGAATGTTTAATGTTTACATTTACCTGGGTGCAAGATTAACATCTACAGAAAACCCCACTTTTAGGTAGCTGTCATACACAGACACGCACTCAAAATCCTCCAATATGAAATACCATTTGCATTTACAATAGCTGAATTAATGAGTTCATTTATAATTGCATATACTGCTCCATAATAATCTAAAGAAAAAAAAAAAAAAGCAAAGCCAACATGGCTCACATGTAAACATATGTAACACATTTTCCAGGCAGTTTCATGATGCTGACTTTGAATAGATATCATCAGTAGTGAAATGGTTGCAAGGCTATCACTGAGCCATGTTGAGGATGGTAGTAGTCACCACTACAAAGATAATGCCAATTTTAGCGTTTTTCATATTTGGGTCCCTTGTTACTTTCTCTTAAGGTCACACACAATGCATATTGTGTAGGGTAATGTCAGGCACTACCACTGTGTCAAGTTTGGTGTCAGTACTTGTCCTGGTTTCTAAGAAGCTCTAAGTAAAGGGCAAACACATACACATGCACATACACAAGCAAGCATGCCACGGTTACACACGTGCACACACATATGCATGCAAGTACACAAATACACAAAGGTACACCCACACATACACACATGTGCATGTGCAGACATGTATGCACAATCGCAAGCATGGTTTTGGAGCAGGACAGTTCACCCCAAGACAGTTCACCCCAGGCAATTCACCTTATAAACAATTCACTTCTGGACATTTACCCCGACAACCCGCCCTCCTGACAATCCGCTCCCACTGTGCATGTTGCAGGTCTACTGGCACAGACTCGAAGACGTGTAAATGTGTGTGTGTGTGTGCGCGCGTGCGCGTGTGCGCGCATGTGATGTGTATGATTGCATAACCCAACACCACACAATTATGCATGCACATTTGCACACACACACATGCACAACACACACGCATGCACGCACACACACACACACACACAGAGGCAGTGGCACACACTCACACACACGGGCAGACGAACACACGGACATACAAAACGCACGCACACACACACACACACACACACAACACACACACACACAGGCAGATCCCCCCTCCCCCCCCCCCCCCCCCCCACACACACACACAGAGGCAGACACATACACACACACACGCAGAGGCACACACACATGCGCACTCACACACGAACATACACAGAGGCAGACCCCCCGCGCCCCCCCCCCCCCCCCCCCCCCACACACACCACACACACAGAGGCACACACACACACACACACACGCACACACACACAGAGGCACACACACACACGCGCGCGCGCACACACACATGCAGAGGCCCACATATATGGGCGCACACACACACACAGACACACATACGCGCGCGCGCATGCATTATATATTGATATGTGCTCAGACGTACGCGTATGTTTATGTCAGTGTCGTTAGACCTAGTCTATTGTGAACAGATCCATCTATATGGTGCTTCTTTCTCCTTCCCAATACGTTCACCCATCCTCTCACCCATATCCTATGCATACATGCATGCACACATGTAATTGTGTGTGTGCACACTTAAGCATTTTGCATTTGTCTTACTGTGTGTACACAAAAGCTTATTGCATGTATACATTCAGATCTAAAATCAGAAAAGGTCTTTAACGAAACTTTCATTTGCTAAGAAAAAGACATGGTCTATGCGTGTATAAATCTACTAATTTCCAGTTGAAAAACTATATACCTTGCTTGGTCTTTCGGAAATCTGTAAAAAATTTTTGTTCTACAGTCTTTTTTTTCCATATCAAATTCGTGCAGTTTTATTGCTGCACAATTATGTCCACCGTTCTTTATTTTCGTAGCCATGCTGTTTAACCACCCATGTCTAAGGGACACTACTCTGTCGAAATCATCACGATTTGTCTTTACTGACGGGTCTGTGTAACCTCCTGTCTGTGCATACACTCTCAAGAATACTTCCCGTATACCATTGGTATTCATATGTATACAAAAGTTAAATGAACTGGATCAATATTTACAACTACATCTAATCTGATGATATTTTTTTGATAGAAAATGTAGTAATAAAAAAAAAATGTACTAAAAAAGGGGAGCAAGTGGTTGTATCATGAAAATCACTTTACTAAAACCTACCCAGAAGACAAACGTAGAGGTGACATACTGACATTATCCTTCCTCCAGGTGACTTTTGTAACACTCTCTTCTACATGACCCATGAAAACATGCCAACAAGATGCATTAGGTTTACATATAATGCTTTCGACCAAACACTTTAAATAATACCACGACACATTTCTTTTGCTCAGTTTCTCTCCTTGCTAACTCCCTGGCTCTTTAAAAAGATTAATGTATATAACTGAAACTGACAAAAAAGACTTCCAATTTATACACATCACCAGGATGCAAGCTAGGAAGACATGTTTTAGCATTTACCATAAACAGGCAAGAACACGGTAGCTGTTTTTAATCTTTTTCGAGAATACTAATTATGAAACAAAATTTGCATGTTTCTGGGAGCCGAACAGAACCAGACCCATATCAAAATGGTGAAAAAAAAAATCAAAGAAGAAATAATCATGGCAGAAGCTCGTTTAGGCCTGCAAAACAGCTTGACTGGTATCAGAATCTAACAGTATGATCAAAAATCAAGAGAGGACACAGACAAGACTGACATGGTAAGAACTTATTCTAGTTCAGCAATGTGTTAAAAAACAGAGAGAGAGAGAGAGAGAGAGAGAGAGAGAGAGAGAGAGGGGGGGGAGAAAGAGAGAGGTGAGAGAGAGAGGGGGACTGTTGAGGTCCAGTGTCACTAAGACTGTCACTAAAGATGCATCTGATCTGTAAAAAATCCCAACAAAAACAAAACAAACAAATCTTAAATAAAATGTCAGCGAACCGCCCAGAGAAACGTGGACAAACGAGTTACAAGACAAAAACACAACGCGTTTCGACCTTTTAGATCTTCAGGTGAAACAAAAACGAACAAAATAACGAAAATGCACTTAGCTTTGATCGCTTCAGATCGCTTCAGAGTTGAGCGCAAGGAAGAAGGCGTTGAAAACAAACAAACAAACAAACAAAAAACCGTGAGGAGGAAAGCAGAGAGTGTATTTCAGCAAATCAAGACAACTCATACATTATCAGTCAACAAATTCACCAAAAATTGAGATGAATACAGTGTGCAATAGCCATAAAACTAACATACCTGGATCCTTGAGATGTCTGTGACTCTTTCTTCAGTGCAGCCATCACCAAAGCCATTCCTCACGTCCCATGAAACTTACTTGCGAAATCAAAGAGCTCTCTCTCTCTCTCTCTCTCTCTCTCTCTCTCTCTCTCTTCTGTGTGACTCTCTTTGTCTCTCTCCGTGTCTCTCTGTGTATGTGCGTCTCAATCTCTGTCTGTCTGTCTGTCTCTCTCTAAAACTGACGTACACACACTAACAATTACAGAAACGTGCAGAGAAAAAGAGAGCCAAAGCGAAAACAAACAAAAATTCGGATATTAGAAACACTTAAATTTTTTTAGAACTCTCGATTACGTAAGAAAACTCGGTTATAAGAAACAAACAACAAAAAAAGTTCCCCTGAACTTTCTTATAACCGGATTCTACTATATTTTCTTTCATTTCATTTTTTTCCCAAAGAAAGAGAGAGATGAAGAATCTGTTATCTACTAACTTCATTTTGTGTTGCACCCCCCCCCCCCCCCACTCTCTCTCTCTCTCTCTGTCTCTCTCTCTCAAATATGTTAACAATAGTAGTTACATGTCTTAAAGAGTGGAGGGGCAATGTCACTTTCTCTCTGTCTCAATGCTAGTGACCACACCCCTGATACACCTCTCATTCAAATGACCACATGAGAGAACTTCACATTCCAGTTCTTTCATTGCCCAAATGTTGTTGTTGGGGCATAGGTGATGAGGACATATGATAAGAGCCTCTGTCCCTAACTAAATGGGCGAGCCGAACACGATGTTTGCCCAGATAATTTTCAAAATTTTCCCCTCTGGAGATTCCCTACCTAAAAAACAAAAACAAAAACAAAACAACAACAACAACAAAAACAAACAACAAAACAAAACAAAAAAAAACAAAACAAAACAAACAAACAAACAAACAAAAACAAACACCGAGCTATGGAGGCAGCAGACAGACTGGGATATGGTGCGTCTTGATCTCTGGGGGGGGGGGGGGGGGGGGGGGGGGGGGTCGTGAGTCTTCTCACTCGCGCCGAACTTCAGGAGACGCGTCTGGCACCGGTGACGTAATTCTCTTGAAGGAGCCAATCGCTAGTAACTCTCACTCAGAATGGTAGCTTCCTTTTAGGTTTGAAATATTTTGTACTTACTCTGTACTCACAGCCTTACACTACTCTATTATTTGTTATTACTATCAATATCTCTAATAAACTAATAATAAACTACTAAAGCTAGAACGAAGAGCACTAACTAGACCAAATCCGAAAGTAGAAAAACAAACGGGTCACCTCCGGAAGGGAAAAACACCCCATGTGTCTAGTTGCCAACTCCGGCCACTAATATGTGAGGTTGCTTCCCTTTGACCGCAGATGTTACTGACATGTCACACATGTTAAACGCATGGTATCAAAGCAAAATTTATGCGTAAGCAACCAATTCAACACGTACACACACCTGAAATAAATGATATTGTTGGTCCCAATTGTGTCTCCCTCCCCATCCTTCTACCCAAGCGTGTGAGCGCTCCTCACGTCATACCACCACCACCACCACCAACACCAGGACCTCCACCCACCCCCACCCCCCCCCCAAAAAAAGGCACAAGACAAAACAAGATTCTTTATTTACGAGGATAATAGATAAGCACTGATGTGCTTTTTTACATCTAGTCCTCGCCCTGAATAGGGTCAACAATATAAAATAAAGGTAACAAAGGAAGCATGCAAAAAGTGACTAGAACTACAATACAATACGGGATTAAAATTCAAAAAGAAGAGAGAGGAAAAAAAAAAAAAAAAGAAGAGAGAGAGAGAGAGGAGAGAGAGAGAGAGAGAGAGAGAGAGAGAGAGAGAGAGAGAGAGAGAAGACAAGACAAAATTCTTTATTTACGAGGATAATAGATAAGCACTAATGTGCTTTTTTACATCCAGTCCTCGCTCTGAGTAGGGACTACAACATGCAGTGAAATCAATTAATGTAAAAAAACAAAACAACACCGGCAGCAGACCCCACACTGACTCACACCAGTCACCCCTCCCAGCAAAACGACGGAACAGCAACTGCCTCTCTAGGATCCCAATCCAAAGGGGGAACCTTTTAAATGCTGATTATTGACAATATTATATCTAGCGGCAGCAAGGGTCCCACAGACACGCCAGGAATATTTGAGTACAGATATGAAATACAGATCCCTGGGGTATGAAGTCTAGGGGTTATAACACAATAAAAAAAAAACAACTTTGGGACCTCAGTTGGCCGCGGCCGGGGACCTGTAGCAACGAGTAAGCGAAAACAGGCAAGGGAAACGATGGGGAGTCTCCTCATCAAACATTAACCATATGGACATATATATTAAATTCAAAAGCAATCATCATAGCATATCAACTCAAAAAAAAAAAAAAAAAACAAAAACAAACAAAAAACAAAAACAAAACAATGACTCTCCAAATGTGCATAAATGGGTGATGATACATAGCGTGTGTGTTTGTGTGTGTTCAATCCCAGTAGGCATCGTGTCCCTAGTAACCGAACACCCAAGTCACAGCTCGGCACAGAATGGGGCAATTGGTCTCTGCTTAGTCACTCAGGCTTAGTCTCTGCTTAGTCACTCAGGCGTCTTGGCGCTTAGACTTCGGCGGCGTCCATGACTAGGCACGCTGGAATAGGTTTTTGAACAACGCACTGATTCACTGGATGATCAAAATGTACATGACGGAACAACGAACGATGAAACATTTCGGACGTGACACGAGACCATGGTGGTGTGGATGGCGATGGTGATGTTTGGCACCCCTCCCGTCGACTCCCACGCCCCAATCCGCGCCGCTGCAGTAGGGAACTCTTGAAGCGGTGCTGCGCGGGACTGGGGGGGGGGGGGGGGGGGGGGAGGGAAAGGAACAACGGGGACGGGGAGTGCCGGACGGGCTGTTCCGGGACAGGGATGTAGAACCGTCTCCAGGCAGGGCTGTGCAGGTTTCTCCTTGACGGTCCCCTGGTGACGCTGCTCACCTGTAGCGAGGACCCAGCGACCTACGGCAGCTCGTCACTCCTAGGCCCAGACTAAGGCTGGGGGTCACTTGATTCAAAGGCCTGGAACAGAGAGCTATAACCCGGGCTACGATATGTCTAACCCATACCGATGCATATTATGTGTGTGAAAAATGTCCATGTATGCATCCTCCTGCACAACACACACACACACACACACACACACACACACACAACACACACACACACACGCACACACACACACACAGAGAAATATATCGACTATCGCTCTCGTTTACCGCAAGGGCCGTCGTCACGCAAAATAAAAACCCCAAAATCCAGATTCCAAGGAAGCAAGGGAGGGAATCCGAGCCATGCACGGGTTGACTGCGCCAGCTAGTATTATATTCTGTAATGTCGGCTGATGCAAACAAACACACTAACTTCTCTGCTCGGACTGAAAACGTGGAATGGTTTCCCATGAACGAGGGGAATCTTCGGGTTAGATATCCCATGGTAAGTTTCCCGCCTTATGCTATAACTGTTAACAATTCAGAACAACAAGGCATTGGAACCAGCAGAGAGGCAAAAAAAAAAGAGAAAATTTTATACCCATTTTTAAATGAACGAAAAGACAACCATCAAAAAGAAAGAAAGAGGAGACAGAGGGAGAGACAGGGAGAAGAGAGAGAGAGAGAGAGAGAGAGAGAGAGAGAGAGAGAGAGAGAGAGAGAGGGGGAAGAAAGGAAATGGTACTAATTGTTAGCGTTACTTAAGGCCGAGGATTCAAACCTGACCACCTCAAAAAACCGTAAGCATTTAACACAAAGATGGGGTGAAGGATGAACAAATCAAGAAAACGATAATTTAATGCTTACCCCATTCGGCTCGTGGGGGAAGTCGGAATGGGACAACCTCGCTGTGTGGGCCTCAAGACCTATCGAAAGGTGTTACCACTGTTCGACGAGACATCAGTAGTATATGAGGCCCCTCTCGGAGGGACGACCAACGAGAGCTCGATGTAACCCGCTTCACGTAGCTGAGTTCCCCATTCTAGAACGAGTTATCCTCTTAAATACTAACAGGGAAGGAGAACTCCGGCAGGCCTACCAGAGTTAGTTCCCCTAGCATTTGCCCTCAAACCGGGCGACAGAAAGTGAATTGAATGATGCGCGTAAAGCACGAGGGTTTCTTAGGCTCAACCTGAACATGGTTTCTGGGGTGAACACAGAGGTCTCCGAGTGCAAACAAAAAAAACTACCTGACAGTGGAAAAAGTTTCAGGTCGAGGCCTTCACGCCTGTCTGTGTGTCAGACAGGTCGTGACAATATGTTTCCTCTGTAAACATGAAAATTAAGCAAAACATGTACTGCTTTCTTTTTTTTGCTCCTCTTTTACTTTTAGATACATAAATCATGTTGCATGTGACACAGAAAATGGACAAAAAAAAAACAAAAAAAAGAAAAAGAGAAGATTTTGCAATGCAGAAACAGTCCAATATCTGACAGGATTCACTAAAAAAAATCTGTAACGGTTTACCAGATTTGGAACTACATATTAGTCTAAAAGATAATTATATAGCTTGTATACTTGGTGTGAATAATGTTCCATGACCAGTATTTAGAACTGACACAGTTTCTTTTAAAACATCAAGTGAATGAAATAAAATTTAAAACAAAACAAAACAAAAAAAAAGGCCTCTTCATGATTCCTAGACTATTTTTGTGTATTATTACAGTGCAGGTAATGCATTATTTCATATACATGTGTCTCTTGTTGTAACTTATTTCATTGCAGAATGGTCTTGCTTTGATTATAAAGCACACACACACACACACACACACACACACACACACACACACACACACACACACACACACACACAAAATAAACCCTTCTTAAACAGAAATGATACAAATAATCTTTTCCAATTCTCAAGTTATAGGCCTACTATCCTTCCTGTTGCATATGATGACAAACTAAACAAATCCTCTTGCAAATCAGTTCTAAACTGTGTAAACAAATCCTCTTAAAAATTAGAAATGCAACCCTCATGCAAATTAAGCACGTGCATGAACGCATACCATGCCAACGAAAAAATAATTAGACACAAACCCTTCAGTGTTAGATGACAGGGGAAGGAGAAACCTTCCACGAAACAGTGAGTGGGTGGTGTGCCACTGCACATCCAGAGCAAAGACATTGAAGAAGCGCTGGAAAAGATCGGTGTGAACCTATGCTTCTCAGCGCGAAACGAGCTGGCACGAACCCAGGGGGACAGTTGACACAGTTTGAAACTGGCTGCAGATTTATGTACCATACGCCACCGCGCACACCTCTGCTGTCAGTTTTAAGAGTTGGTGTTTTTCACTGCTAGCATCTTCTATAGGGAGATGAAACAAAAACTCGGATTGCAGCAAGTGTTTTCAAGAGAACCACGCGGCAGCGAACTGCGAAAATCAGGTTGTGTGTAAAAGCTGCCTGCAGGCCGGACACAAGAGGATTGACTGTCCGAAAGATATGTAAGAAGAATCAGGGGAAGAACCGAGCCAGCGACAACATGCCTGCGGACAACACGGAGGAGGTGGGGAATGTAACGGTACCACCGCAGCAGCATAACGCGAGGGCCGGTGTGTTTTCGTGAACACGGAAAGAGGAGGAGAGAACAAACCACATCACCGCGCTACACGGCACAGCAGAGAGAGGCGCAATGTCGGGAAGAAAAGAAATACAAGAGAGAGGGAGGAGTGAATCAATCGTCTACGGACGAGCACGAAACGAAACAAAGATGCCTGAGCGAGAACAGGGGAAAAAAGTGAAGAATCTGGGCTAGCAGACGAAAGCAGAACCTGATGTGTGCACTCGGCAGACGGACTGACCTCACCCTTCCGGCTTACGATTTTGAGTTACGGATTAACGATTATGGTACACGGATCTGTTACTGCCTTGTCTTATGAAGAATAACAGCATATGTTTTGGTACACTTAATGTACTGGCTTTAGAAATAAGTTAAAAAGATGAACATTTAACTTAATGAGGAAACAAAAACTTATACATATTATGCCTACAAGAAAACATACGTAACAAAGGATATTATGCAAGAAATAAATGCACAATGGATAGGAAACGCCTATTACAGTCCAGGCACAAAGAGAAGTAATGGACTCATCGTTCTCATAAATGATAAACAAATGAAAACAAAACTCATCCAAGCAACAGATAGAATACTGTTAATAAAGCTTATATTAGAAAATAAACTAACGTCATAGCTAACTGCTATGACCCAAACTCAACAAGAGATAAAGTAGCATTCCTAAATCAGCTTAACAGAATGGTCTACAACAAGGACAAGATTATGATCATCTTTGGGTCAATGGGAGATTTTAATACAGCAGTACACCCCATTGACAATATTTCAGGAAAATCAGATTCAGGAATCTCGCCCACAACAAGAAGAGAGAAGCTCCTTCGGATTTATTAACATCCTATGACTTACAAGATACATGGTCGAACATTCCATCCCGATACCAGAGGTTAGCCTACACTTCGTCCAAATCTACCCTGTTTATTGCAAGAAGAATTGATTACGTATGTTGTGATGCTTTCCGTACACATCCATACGAGGAGCAGATATTGAAATATAAACTTGTGAAAGTTAGCCTAAAATGTAATACGAATAATTCCAAAGAGGTCCAGGATACTGGAAATTTAACGGCTCATTGCTGTCAAAGGAAGATTTTCTAAAAGAAAAAAACACGACTAACTTCATTGATGCCCACTTTATCAGTATGGCAAGGAAAAACCACAAAAGGCATGGGGAATGTTTAAAGTAAGATAAGATAAATCATTTATATAAACTTTTCAAAGATGCAGAAGCGGGAGGAGCTTATGAAAGAATGATGAGATAAGATGAAGAGAGGGTAGAGAGGGGGAAGGGGCTGAGGGGAGGGTGAGTTGATTAAAGAGGAAAGAGAGAATGAAGAATTAATGAAAGGAGAAGGAAGAGGAGACAGGAGAAGGGACGAAGGCCCCGAAGGCAAGAAAGGAGTTGAGGAGAAAAAGGGATGAAGGAATAAGGAGAGGAGACTGCCAAGAGGAGAGAGGAAAATGATAAGGTGGTCAGGAAGATGTAGAAGAGGAGAGAAAACAATGAGGGGACGGTGGGAGGGAATGGGGATGAGGATCTTTCAAAGGATGAAATTTTCCGCATGATACGAGCTGAATTACACAATAGCAGAAACTTGAAGACATGCTGACCGTCGCGAATCTTTAGCGAACAACACTGACAAAGCACCCGGTAATGGTAGGTTGCGTCCCTTCAAAGTTCACTACAGATGAAGGTTGAGCAGAATGGCTGCCCACTGACGCACCACGCGTCACCCATATGCAGACAAATGATGACGGCAATTGCTTCCGCGCTGTGCGTCTGTGATGGTTGTGACTGTGTACAGCCATCAAGAATCTCACGATGAAAATGCGAATACGTATTGTTTGAGAAATAGCGGCACAAAAATGGCCGAGTATCTTGACAACACAAATTGAAAGGAGAGTCTGAGTGGGATGAAGATCTGCCAGAAGTTCATGCCATGTACTCTGAGCATTATCATGGTCAGAAACTTTTCACACCAGACTCTCAGATCTATACTTGAAGCAGAAGCAGCGCAGTGCGCAACGCCAGGGTCCTGCATGGGGAATTTGGCCATTGCACGCTCTAAGTAAACATCTGAACTGAAAGTGATGTCTGTTAATTTTACCCTCGGCATGGAGGTGCCACCGTCAGAAGGCACCTCCACCGATGGATCACTCCTATCCCAAAGCCGCCTTCTTTGGTCTCAGATGGCAGTCATGTGAACTTCCACTCTAAGCAGAGAACTGGGAGCTATGGGAGCTAAAGACTGGCGGGTGAACCACTTCGTTGTGTCGTGCCACACACGGCATATTTTTTTTTTTTGTTGGTGTGTGTGTGTGTGTGTGTGTGTGTGTGTGGTGTGTGTGTGTGCGTGAGTGTGTGTGTGTGTGTGTGTGGTGTTTGTATTGTGTTGTGCTGAGTCGTGATTAGAGTTGTGTTGTTGTTAACTTCATTGCTATAGTTTCCAAAGACAGGGCAGATATCTGTTTACATAAAAAAAACCTACCCAAATACAGGGTAGATATCAGGATATGGTGTTTCAAAATACTCTGTGAACTACATGCTGTGTTTTCTTTTATTTATCTTTATTAGGCGTCACGCATATAGTATATATTTTTCTTTTAGAGGGTTTCTTAGTTTGTATTTTGCGGTTTTTGTTGGGTTGTTCTTAAACATTTTTTTTCATTCGAATTCTAGACATGTTTTCATGTCTATAATCATGAATTCACGGTTTTGAAACCGGTTGTGTCACTTTTTTGCTATTTTTTTTTGCTGCCTACTTTAAGTTTAATGAACTTAGCTTCGACTTTGAAAAAAAAAATCCTCGAATAAGAAAAAAAAATTATCTTCACAACTTATTATAACTGATAATATTGGTTATAAGAAAAAAACCTGTTATAGTTAAGGAAAAGCTTTGCTCCTTCGACTTTACTATAAGCGGGGTGTGCTGTATTGCCAGGTGATTCGGTGTCGTAAGCAGCATTCCTTCGGAGTTATGGGGTCGGTGTTGTTTATGTTCACTGTGGAGAGAAGAGTTACCCTACTGTTTCGTTTGGTTATCATTTACTGTTACTTTTCTCATTTCATGTTTACTTTCGTTTCCATCAAATCGAGGTTACATGCATTTGTTCGTGTTCTTCCTTGTAATGTCTGAGTAAACTCAAGATCGAAAAGGTTGTGCTAGTCTTGAAGAAATGTTGTTGATTTATATTTGTTTATTTCTCCAGTTCTGTTGGTGTGTAGTGTGTCTGGTACAGGGTATCTAGACAAAACTTGAAACTTCCCTTACGGGGGAGATGTTTCTTTTTTTGTTCTGTGTGCTCTTGTGCTGTTGTATGTGTGCTAGTCGCCCGGTGTCGTAAGCACGTTTCTTTGGAGTTATGGGCATGTATTATTATTTTTTTTTTTTTTGTGGGAGCAGAGTTACCCTACTGTTTATCGTTTACTGTTCCCTGCCTCATTCAATATATTTTCGTGATGGGAAGGGTAATTTCAGCTGCGGGAGTCCTAAGCGCCATTCTAATGACGTTCGTCTTCATTTTGCTCCATTCCGTCATGTCTTGTTTTCACAGAGAAGCTGAACCATTTTCTCAGCGACGTCACACCTATTCAGCAACTGCTGGCAATTAGAAAATTACTGGGTTGTCTGAAACACAAACGAGCCACAGCTTGTGTTAGATGATCTCTCGTTTGGGACAATCAGTTTCACAGGAGAGGCTCAGCATTTTGGTTCCAGCATTTATTTCTACTCTTCAACTTTTGTTTGATGTCGGTTTCCCTTCACTTCTGACGATATGTTTTGCGTAATGGATTTTCTCGTGCAAGCTTTGCTTTTAGGTAAGCCTTTGGTTCTTGACGGACTCATAAGTAACAAATCCCTGAAAACATGTCGCTTGTCAGGACAAGACTGCAGAGAAGAGAAAAGAATTGACTTCCCTATGCTCAAACTATGCTCAACGACTCACGGATTTTAGATGGAAAGTCAGGGACAAGTTACACCAGAGAATACATATAAATGCATATGAAAGAGAAAACAGTTTATAAACAAAAACACGAACCCAGAAGAAGCTCAATTTAACGCTAGGGAAAACACGAACTGAAAAAACGAAGAAATAAATCCCATGGACTTATACTTTTAAACTGGGTGCTAGCAACATATGTTAGTCTCTCTACCTCAGAGTAAAAAGATGGCAACTTCTGTACAATGGTACAGCATCAGTATTTGTGATTAGAATCATACACAACCGTGGATTGCCTATGGTTGACTACATGGTAACTCACATCGATGTCTACAATATTTTGTCACGGAGGACTGTTTTCTCGATGGGTTGGTTCGACCAGAGTGTGTGTGCGCGCGCTGTGTGTGTGTGTGTGTGTGGGTGTGTAGTTGTTGTGTGTGTGGTGTGTGTGTGTGTGGTGGGACGATGCGCTGCGGGCGCGACGGCGCACTTGAGGAACGCAAAAGATGAGAACGTACAAAGGACTTCCAACGTTAGTCAGACATCGGAAATCAGAGGGTAAGAGTTAATGCTTACAATGAAAAAAAAAAGCCTGTGAAAGAGCCTTTTAAACAGATCAGTGAAATCAATTTTAGCAACGGATTTTGACACGGGAATGC
>JADBJO010031180.1:10000-12500 GCA_016801955.1 Conus betulinus | reverse complement strand
ACATGCTATTTTTATTAGGCTAAGAAACAGCTTTTTGTTTTGGGACATTTGCAGAACAAAGTACGTTCATTTTCCAAACAAGTGCCACTGATGGTTGCACCAAAGCTGGAAGATCCTTAAAATGAAGATATGGTCAGATACTCACACTCAGACCTCTGGCATGCAAAGTAATCCGAGTCCATGTAACGGACAAATCGTATGGACACATATCAAGCGAGAAAACAGTTCATTCTTCAGTTAAAAACGTATTATTTTTACTTCTTTTAATGGCAAGAGGATTTGAGAGCGAAGAGGGGTCGGGGACATGAAGAAAGACAGCGTTGTGCGCGTGGAAGAGTGAAAATTAACCCCCCCCACGTTGACGGCGTAAGGAAAACCCTCAGGGTTTTTTCTTTGAAATACAGAGCCAAAGTGACGAATATCTTAGAGCTGACTGCCACCGCCTGTGCCCTACTGGTCTAAACTGGTCAACAGACATGACCTAGCTGTGTTAGAGCTAAACCGTGGTATTTCACAGAAGGTACACCAACCTACAGGCCAGAATAGTCTCAGCTGGTAGGAACATTTGGACAAGCTACCCAGTGATCCGGAGTTTGCAGATTCGAAATGTCTACTGGGTGTCTCAGTTCTGGGAAAAAGAATGAGAAAAGAAAGGAAAGAGTGTTTCAGAGTTAACATTGCTTCTGGCTCCATTTCCTAAACTGGTCATTCAAATGAGACTGTAAACTGAGTTTGTGAGTTTCTGTGCATACACGCATCTACATAAACACAAATTACACACACAAAATCCCACTTCTCGCTTTCGAAGAAAGAGAAGGCCACTTGGGCATTGTTTATGGAAGACAGGTATTGACGGTGGCATACATCGTCCGTGAAAATCGAAAAAAATGAGTAAAACTTAATGAAGAAGTTTGACAGGCATTCGAACTGTATGATAGGCAAAATGAATGATAAGTATCAGCACACAGCTCTTCACACGGCTCTATGTTACGATAGGAACCTACATGTGCAAATCAGAGTGAGACTGTGAAAAGTTCTTCGTCTCTTACTGAAATTAGGCCAACACCAGTATTGCCAGTTTTGTCGATAATCTAAGGCACCTAATTAAGAAGAGAAGCAGAGAAAAAAGAAGAACGTACCGTGACAAAAGTAGCCTAATCTTAGTAAAGGAGAATCTACAGAAAAGGAAACCTCTATACTTGTTGCCTGACAATCCAAGTGAATGAAAGGAAAGGCCAAAAGTTTGTCACCACAAAGAGTCGTAGTCAGATCTGCACCGAGGCAACCGTACCAGAGCAGTAAGCCAACAAACAGCGCACACACCGACACCAAATACGCAAGTGCTCGGACGTTTAGGTCCAGGCCTTCGACAACACGACCTCGTCGTTTATCCCCCCTTCCCTTTGTCAAATACATCTCCCATCGCCCAGCCAAACTCCTCATACGGCCAAAAGTCGTTTGCCAACAAGGATGCGGCTATGCCGCCCCCTCTTCTTCCTTCCTGTTTCCTCCTACCTACCTCTTCCCCCTGAACCAACATCCCACTACCGTAATTGACTCACATTCTTCTGACCGCCTGAAACTAAACACTGTGTTGGCCATTTTCACTGAGAGAACTGGAGACTGCCTTCAGTCTTGGAAACGTCTGGAAGACTGGTATGGGCTGGAGGACGAGACGATGAGCGGAAGGGGATGAGGAGGAGGTATGAGAAAGGGAGGGGGGCGGGGGGTAGATGAGGAAGAAAAGGGGAGAGAAAGGGCAAACGGGGGAAGGAGGGAGGGAAGGCTGATTTATGTCGTGAATTGTTGAATTATGTCCTGATCAATATTCCAGTTCCTTCAATGCTTTGGCCCCCCTGGTTCCCAGAGGCAAGTGCGGATGACGTAAATGGTAATCTCGCTCTAACTAGTCCGTAAATCAAAAGTCAAGAGGAAGCCAAACTCTAGCTGTAGCAGTTCTGACAAGTTAAATCAGCACTGCACTGTGCTACATTCCTGTTTGAAAAGTGTGTTTCTCTTTCCTTTGAAAAAAAAATCTTATGGGGTGGGGGGAAGAAGAGAGAGAGAGAGAGAGAGAGAGAGAGAGAGGAAGAGAGGAGAAGAGAGAGAGAGAGATAGAGAGAGGGTAGAGAGGAGAGAGAGAGAGAGAAGATAGTTTGGGGGGAGGGGATATTGCCGGACGTCGAGCCCACGACCATTGCCATCTATTGAAGGATCTGATCATTTCAATGCCTTCCTTTTAGATTTCTCCTCCTTTCTCTTTTCGACGTTGGTGTAACACCTGTTTACCAAAATGGAGTCGGCTTACGTTCTCTGATCGGATATCTGCTTGTTCCTTAAAACGGGATATTCTCGTCTTTCATTCAAAGGAGCTACTCGTTTGTTTTCCTTTAAACAAATTCTGCTCTTCTTCGTGATGAGGAGCCCCTTCTCTTTCTAGAAATGGCTGCTCTTGTTTCATAAAAAAAGCAGCTTTTCTTGTTCCCTTAAATGGATTATT
>JADBJO010031180.1:0-5000 GCA_016801955.1 Conus betulinus | reverse complement strand
TGTCTTTCAGTCAAACATCGTCATGTTTTAAAGCATTTCAGAGACTTCTTTCTCTCAGGTTTTCGTTCTGTTTTTTTTTGTTTTCTTTTTCACTTTCCCCCACTCTTCTTTCTTCTCTTTCTTTTTCTTTTTCTTTCTTCCCTTCTTTCTTTCTTTCTCTCTGTCTTTATTTCTTTCCTTCTGCACACACACACAACACACACACACACACACACACACACACACACACACACCACACACCTGGACAAAATGAAAGATGTGGGTGGAGGGGGTGGAGGGGAAAGGAGAGAGACTGGAGGTTGAGCAGTCCGGTGCGTGGTCAGGGAAAGGGTGTGCGAGGAAGGCTAGGAGGGTGAGGGGCAGGTGAGATCGCCAACGAAGGGGCCGGAATAGCCCAGTGGTAGAGCACCCCCGGACACGTAATCTTGGGATTGCAGGTTCGAATCTCCGCCGGGCCGTTTCGGTACAGGGGGATTTTTCCCTCGGAGTTAACATTGCTTCTGACTCCATTTCCATACAGTCTTCGAATGAGACTATAAACCGAGGGGTTTCATGTGTGAACGCACGCACAACATCTTGCACACACGTAAAATCCCATCACCAACTTTCGGAAGAGAAGGCCAGTTTGGCCGTCGGTATGAATGCACGTTACACATAGCGTGCACCTTCCCCGAAGCTGGAGTAGGCTGCCTTAACGGCAGGATAAAAAAAAAAACGTTCATACACACACAACTCCACTCCTTTTGTCGGGTAGATGGGATGAATCCTTGCCTGTCTGTACAGGGAGTGTCCGCAGAGTATCAGCCTGCTTACACAAATTAAAAAAAAAAAAAAAAAAAAGATAAAAAAAGATCACCAAAGAAAAAGCAATCACACCACTCCTAACGTCCGTTCAGCTCGATGGGCAGTCGGCTCCCACCACGGGCCCATCCAGTGAGATGGAAACAGACCGTCACCAGGCAGCTGTGCTTCTTCCTACGGCTGCTATGCCAGGATGGCCCAGGAAGTGTCCCTCACCACCCTCCGTCCTTTGTGTCCCATCTACAACCACTCTTTCTCTGCTGGCTGTTCCTCTGCTCTCAGATCCTTGGCTCCCACCACTGCCGGCACGCATCTGCTGCTGCCGTGGTCTTCCGCACAGCAGCTCAAGTGATTTGATATGCTGGAGACAAAGGGATTCCTTCCAACACTGGAGCGCTTCATGTTTTAAAGAGTGGTGTTTGTGCATTGTGTTTATTAGCGAGTGTAAAGAAAGCACAGAGAGAGAGAGAGAGAAAAGAGAGAGAAAGGGAGGGAGGGAGAGAGAAAGACGAGAGAGAGAGATGGAGGGACAGAGAGAGAGAGACAGATGAGAGAGAGAGAGAGAGAGAGAGACGAGAGTCAAGACAGACAGACGAAAAACAACAGGCAGACAAAACACACAGAGAAGCAAGGAGAGGAGAGAGGAAGAGGAGAGAGAGAGAGAGAGAGAGAGACGAGAGAGAGAGAGAGAGAGAGAGAGAGAGAGAGGCGTCCAAAGGTGTAGGTAATCAATTAATGTCGTCATTGTAAAGAAAAATGACCATGGTATGGAAAGAGCGCTGGAAGATGACAAAAACAATAGCGAGCGTTATAGTATGAACATAACAATCTGTAATGAAGCAGGAACAACATATTTGATCCGTGTGATTCTGTCCTTCTTTCCTAATTGAGAGCTATATTATCAAAAACCACTCTATTTCCACAATCAGGAATTCTGGTAGCTCCTAAATGGGCAGGATTCTCTCTCTCTCTCTCTCTTCTCTCTCTCTCTCTCTCTCTCTCTACTCTCTCTCATAACAGATGTGTGTGTGTGTGTGTGTGTGTGTGTGTGTGTGTGGTGGTGGTGTGTGGTGTGTGGTATGTCTGCGCGTGCGCGCGCGCAACACAATAACTAATGCATGCATTCATCCAATGTGTGTATGCCTGCATGTCTGTCTGTACTATCTGTCTGTCCGTGTATCTTTGATGATCGAGTCGCCTACGTCCTAAATGGAAAGAGGTGTCCTCGGTCTGTGCGAGTCGCTGTTGGGCCTCGTGAGCTCTGTGACCAGGGAACTATTGAATGGTTAGTGATGCAGCACGCTTGGACCCTAAGGACGAACTGCCCAGTCCCTGCTGTGGCCGCAGGGACAATTGGACACTGTTCCTCCATCTTAGGACAGGTGCGACCTTAAGGTTTTCAGTTACAAGATCTGCACAGTACACCACCCAGCCGTTCTGTTTTTGCCGTCGTCAACCACCCTGTGTGTAGATCTGTCTGTATGTTCAGGTTGGTAATATCTTTACCGACTAACCTACCTACCTGCCTATCTGCCTCACCTACCTACCGATTACTAACCTATCTCCCCCATCTACTCATCTATTTATCTACTACCTAACTACCTACCTACGGTCCGCCCGCATATCTATCTACCTATTCATATACCTTCTTTCTATCGATCGATCGCTCGATTGATCGATCGGTCTGCGCAGCTATGTATCTGTGTATCTCTTACCTCCTTGAATCTATTGGAATCGTCATATTCTATGAATCCCGGTCAATTCCTCCTCATAGGTCTGTCTGTCTGTCGGTCTGTCTGTCTGTCTGTCTGTCGTAGAGATAGGAGCCAGAAAGAGAGGAAGAGAAGAGGGATAGAAGACAGACAGCCAGACACCCAAACAGGCAGACACCCTAACAGCCAGAGAGAGAGAGACGAGAGAGAGAGAGAGGAGAGGAGAGAGAGGAGATGAGGAGGAGGAGAGAGAGAAGAAAGGAAAGACAGAAGAAGAGAGGAGACATTGAAAGATGAAAGGTGGGAGCTGCAGAACGGGGAACGTAGGTAGAGGGAGGGGTTGGGCGGGGAGGAGGCGGAGAGGGGAGGAAGGGGGTGAGGGCGGGCTGGTGGGACTGGAAGAGAAAGGGGGAGGGGCGGGGGAGACAGGAACGGAAGCAGAAACTCTTCAATGCAAGGCATCACGCACGTTCAGCGCGAGGTGGTCGGCTCGGTCATGGGACAGCGTGAGATTGGAGTGGTGGGCGGGGGGGGGGGGGGGGGGGGGGTGAACGCACCAACAACATTTCTGCTTTAGCGTTAGGCATGCTACAGCTGTTGAGGTCACAATCCAAGGAAATACGCACCCCGTGATTCCTCCTTTCTCAGCTACCCCCCTACCTGCCCACACACACCCGTAACTAACCCCACCTTTTCGCTCACTCCCCTCCTCGTTCCCTCTCCCCCGTTCCCCGCTTCCAGATAATGGACCAAACGAAACGCACGCATATGCTTCCGTGGCCATTCCGCACAGCAGCCTGGTGATTGACATGACTGCAGGACCAGGCTTCGCACCGGAGGGCTTGTGTTTAAAGAGTGGTGTTTGTGCAGTTGTGTTATTCAACGTGGGTAAAAAACAGCAGAGAGAGAGAGGAGAGAGCGAGAGATGAGAGAGAGAGAGAGCCGAGAGAGAGAGAGAGGCGAGGGAGCGGAGATCAGCAGAGGATGGTCCCCGAGAGGAGAGAGAGAGAGAGAGAGAGAGCGAGAGAGAGGAGGGAGGGGGGGAGGGAGGGAGGGAGATGGATTAAACCCACTTTGGCGATGGGGTATTCAGGTTTTGCATATTTGTCATAACAATTAACGATTCGAATGTGAGGAAATAACCGAATGACAATGATGAACATATCTCCGAAACAAAACAAACAAACAAACAAAAAAAATACCAAAACAAACAAACAACTGCAAAGGACGACGCAACCTCTGCAACAAATTGCCATTGTGATGACATATGGTGGCGTGTTAACGCATTGCTAAAACAGCCGGACGGGGGAGGGTTGCTTTGAGTGACATGGCGCAGGGTGAAGGTGGGATCAGGTGAGAGAGAGAGAGAGAGAGATGAGAGAGAGAGAGAGAGAGACGGGACAGACAGACAACAGAGAGAGAGAGAGAGAGAGAGAGGAGAGAGAGAGAGAGAGAGAGAAGGAGAAGAGAGAGAGAGAGAATGGAAATGGAAACGAAAAAAAAAAAATCATTCAGGAGGCTAAAGCCTCTTCTGAAAGGGTATCCATAATATGAACGAACAGGAACACAAGAGACAAATCAAACTATTGAGAATAGATTCTAAAACCTTACCGAAAGACATTGAGAGACAGACCGACAGAACATCCGGCAGACAGACAAAACAGACAGAAGAGAGGAGAGAGAGAGAGAGGAGAGAGAGAGAGAGGCCGGAGTAGGGAGAGAGAGAGAGAGGAGAGGACGAGCAGGGCTAAGACAAATGTGCACCAATGGTGGGAAGGTAGGTTTAACCTTGCTGGCCCGACCCAAGCAAACAGGGACTGTCAAGAAAAAGTATGGCTGGAAGCGATGGAGGAAAAAGAAAACAGTAAGCGTAAATTAAGCTATAAACAACCGAAATTAAACTGCACAAGCTGATGCCCTACCGGACTCCATGAGATTTCTGTCTGCGGACCATTCGTAGCCTTTTGGCTACCGTCAGCTTGTCCCCGCAGCAAAAAGGTCATTCAGGAACACCTCCACGAACCGACCCTAACCGCAATCAGCAGACTTCCATGATGGAGATACTCAGGGACGAAAGCAGTCTCTAGGCAGGCACACAAGTGCTCGCTCAAATGTCAGGCGGTTGACTGTTATCCCACAGGCTCTGATGGGAAGGTAAAGGGGGGGATCAATTGCGCGTTAACGCCCTCTCGTAACCACTTTCTTCAAAGTCCTATGCATCTCCCTCACTGGAAGCCCCCCCCTTCCCCACCCCCCTACCAGCAAACCAACTACAACCAGTGTTTTTTTGTCTGAAACCAGTTTTGACAACTCAGTAGCTTGGTTTTGCGAAAGTGATGTATCTCATCCTCTCCTCTCTCTCTCTCTCAATCACTCTAAGCTCTCTCTCACTCTCTCTCTCTCACCCAACCCACACAACACACACCACAACACAACAACACACAACCACAACACCGCACGCACACACACACCACATAAATCTCCTCC
>JADBJO010031179.1:0-17035 GCA_016801955.1 Conus betulinus | reverse complement strand
GTCGCGTTTTGTTGTTGTACATCCCGCCGATTTGCTTAATGGGCTTTACAGCCTAACAGCATTAAACTTCGTTCATTCGTTCGTGGTATTCAGAAACACCAATTCTGTGTGACTACATGTATATCCAATACATGGTAGTCAAGGATCATTATCCAATACATGGTAGTCAAGGATCATTAAAGTATGGAACTGGCTGACATATTACTCGTAAGAGTCGAACAGCTTATGGGTGTATATGGATTGGGGAAGGGGAGAAGAGGGAGGAAGATGGGGGGGGGGGGGGGGGGGGGGGGAGGGAATGAAAAAGCCTTGCTCTACGTGCAAATTAGACGCCGAACCATACTGATATGGAATATGCCTAGAATAAGATTTTAACATTTCAAAAATTCGCGAATTGGTTTTAAAAAAAAAAAAAGCAAACAAAAAAAAAACCTGTTAGGGGGGAGGGAGGCAGTGAGGAGAGGGTGGGGCGGTGGAAGAATTAAAAAATATCTTCCAAGTGGATGAGATTAATAAGAGTAACAGCCAACATTGCCAGGCTCCAACCGTTCTCATAACTGGGATTAAAAAACACTTGACAAAGTCAACGGAAGCTTGAAGGACTTCATCTTATCATGAAGAGGCTGAAAGTGATTTTTTGTACTAGTACAGTCAAATAAAAAATGAGGGATATCGAGAGTCTGACCACATGCACAAGCAGGTGCCGGTTTTAAATACCTACCTAACCAACCATTAACCCGCAGCCTATGTACAAGGTTACGATTTGGGATTGGCCTGGGAGGATTACAGCATTTGCTTGTTGGTTTCGTCATATCCCATCTGTGCTTCCGAGCTGAATCTTCAAGGTATTGTTTCTCTTATGTTCCAGATTGAACTTGTCAGAATGTGGATAGCTTCAGATGAAGAAAGAAGGATATCACAATTCAAAACATCAGATTATTTCTTGCAGCTTCCTTAGCATAAAAGTCAGCTAAATCATTGCCACGTAAACTAGAGTGCCCTGGAACCCATAACAGAGTTTACATCGATACCCCGGGTTATTAACTGATGAATGAGAAATAAGATCTCACACACCAAGTCTGAACGACTAGATTTTGATTGACAATGTAAAGCCGTAAGCGCTGATTTTGAGTCCGATAGTATAAGTATTTGTCTATGTATAACGGGCATGTCAAGTATAAAATCTAGTGCTTTCAAAATAGCAAATAACTCTGCTGTAAATATAGAACATCCTTTCGTAATATGGAATTTCTTTCTAATGCTAAGCGCTGGTATTACAAAGGAAGCCCCAACATCGGAAGAATCTAAAACAGAACCATCCGTGAAAATGTGTAGATGGGGGAATCGTATTTCCTGTCTATCAAGTCTTTGGCATAGGATGATAGTAACAGAGGATTATCTTTTTTATTAAAATCTCCGTAAGAGTAGATGATTTCAGCCTGCTCTGACAACCACGAAGGGTATGAACAACATGGAACCTGGGCAATACCATCAAGAGACAGGTTGCAGTTCTGAAACAATGGGGAAACATAATCACCTAGGGACATGTATACCGATTTGTTACGGATCTCTCTTGAAATATACGTACTGCCCATCCAGTTCAGTCATTACTGAATTTGGGATGTTCTAGCCCTCACTGTAAAATTACAGGCGCAACTTAGCCTGTGTTATTTTAAGGGTAACACACCAGCCTCCTTGTACGTCAAATCAATTGAAGCCCATCGGGGAAGTCCTAATGCAATTTTAAAGGCTAACGAGTCAATACTGGTTAGCTTGTGTAAATCTGTCTTTCCAGCTGTAAAAAAACTTCTTGGCCATATGACAGAATTGAACGAACTAACCCTGAGGCGACATAGACGAGATTAGATCCCCAGTTAATCAGGGGTATGGCAGAAAGAACACGTAATAAACCAATTTTTTCCCTAGCCTTTTCTACAAGGAAATTAATATGTTTACTCCAAAAAAGTTTATAGTGGAAGATTACACCGAGAAACTTAACTTGTTTGCTTGGGTATATCAAATTATTATCAACCCTTATAGAGATAGCTTCTCTGCCTTCAAACGCAATTGTTTTCTTGTAAAGACAACAAAGACCGTTTTGTGAGCAGATAAACCAAACCCATTTGATTTCATGTAATGAAAAATATTGTCAACTATTTCTTGATACTGTTCAATGATTTTCTTTCTTTTGGTTTGTTGTTTGGAAAAATTTGCAGTTTACATTTCTCCACAGAGCAATATCATCTGCATATAGAGCTAATGTGGCACCTTTTGTATTAACCTGTTTAATATCGTAAAGCATTAGCGAGAAAAGTGTTGGAGCGATTACACTTCCTGGGGAACACCCATGTTAATAGTCTTAGAAGTTGATAAAGCTCCATGTACATTGACTTGGATAGTTCTGTCCGATAAGAAAGCTTTTAGAAATTAAAAAAAAAAACGACCTCGTATTCCTACTTCATGTGCTTTGTACAACAATTTAGAATGTCATACTGAATCGTAGGCTCTATGAACATCAAAGAACGTTGCAAGGGGTCGAATGACGCTTGGCAAGAGCTTTTTTCACATTTGAGGATAAGTGGACAATGTGGTCTGTGACTCCTCTACCTTTCCTAAAAACAGCCTGGAATAAAGGCAAGACTCCATTTTTTTTCAAGGAAATGTTCTATTCTGTTTTTTCATGATTCTTTCAAAAAGTTTTCCAATGTGAGGTGTTAAAGAAATAGGTCGAAAACTAGAGGGAAGAGTTTTAGGTTTCCTTGTTTAAGGATTGGGATGACAGTAGCTTTTTTCCAATCTGCAGGGAGCATTCCAGTATTCCAGCAAATCTGAAAGAACTCTCCAACAACTTTGATAACAGGCTCTCAGGAAATGCTTAATCATGTTATAGGAAATAGGATCTGAACCAGTGGATATCTTACCCGGCTTTATACGTTTAAGTGCGAAACAGAGTTCATGCATTGTTAAATTTGTGTTTATATACAAAGTGTTACTTTCTATATTAAGCTGCTCAATGTTTTGGAATTTATCCTCAAACTCCTTTTCTACGAATTTGTTCAGACTGAGATAAACACTCAGTCTGACTCATTGAAGCAAAAGTTTCTGCTAATAATTCAGCCTTTTCTTTGTTAGTTCTATAAATTTTATCATTAACATGCAGAGCAGGCTGAGGGAGATGGAATGTACCCTTGATTTTTTAAAAATTTCTTTCCATAATTTAGAAACGTCATGTGGATGTTTAGAGCAAGTCATGATCAAATTACCATATACTGTGTTTTTTTTTTTTTGCAAGAGCTACTGCTCTGTTACTGTAGTTATTAGCAATTTTGTATTTACTGTGGAGTTCGTTTACTACTTGGGGTGGCTGTGAATGACGACTATTCATCCAGTTTTGAAATGCCTCTGTTTTCATTTTTACGGCCAACTCACATGAGGAGTTCCACCAAGGGTTTGAGGCTCTTTGGATGGTCTTTAAACTTAATCTTTGAATGGCACAATCTGCTGCTCTCAGAATAAGATTCGTAAATCTACATAATTGTTTTCAAGATCTTCTACTGATTCTATGTTATGATTAAAATTGAGCTTAAGAGAGAACCAGTAATTAGAGTTTGGGCAAAAAGTACCAGTTGGCTTTATCTCTTGTTGTATTTTGTATGTCCGAGGGTATGCTCAGTTCTCTCTGGACACACTAAGATCTGAACTTCAACAGGAAGATGGTCACTACCCAGTGGTGACTGAATGACATTCCACGTGCAAAGTGGAAAAAATACCCGGAGTTACTAAGGACAAATCAATAGATGAATTTTTCTGATCAGAACGATCAGCAATTCTGGTGATAGAACCGTCATTCAGTATCGTTAGATTAGCATTTACTATAGTGTTAGCGAGAAATTCATTATTGTTTGTGATATTTTTTTAGAGTTTTCGGACCATAGAGCATGATGGGAATTGAAATCACCTAGAATAACCCACCCTTTGTTTGAATCTAAATCAAACAACCAGTCGGCTTCCTTCTTGGACACACCATCTGGGTAATAACAGTTCACAACTTGTAAAACTTTGGCCCTTGATATTCACTGCTATACAGCAGAATATAAACGTTTGTCAGTCGAGTTACAGGGTGTTTTAACAGGTTGATACAAAATGTTGCACGACACATATATGGCAGTTTTTGTTTTAGTATTTTTCTTCACTGCATTAGTCACTGGAGGAAAATAGTATCCCGGGAGTTTTGGTAAAATTTTTATGACAATTCAGAGACTGCAGCGCAAGGACATCAAAACTATGGTCTTGCAAAAACTGAATAAGGTAGTCAATGTTACATTTGCTTCTGCAGTTCCATTGTAAAAACTTAAGACGATCTATGACTGGACTGTCCATGTTGTCTTTTGAACTGGTTGCCCACATTACAAGGAAGGAAGAATAATAACAAACAGAAACAGGCGGATTTTTGCAAGAGAAAACAAAGAAAGAACTTTTCATTTTGTAAAAGTTCATAACACATTGGCGTGACAGTTTGAAATAATTCTTTTGAATTCCAAAACAGAAGATGTAAGCAGGTCCGTCACGTTTTTTCATAATACTGATGAATTTAAATGAAAGGGTTTCCATGAACACAACAATACTATTGAGATCAAAATTAGAATGAGATGGACAGCCAGGCGATGGAACTTTTGGAGACTCTGTTGGCTGACATTTTTTCTTAGGAGTACTAAGAGGGGGTGACAATTCTGGCCTACTTTCGCAGTTTTTCTGCCTTGACTTTATCTTTTCCCAAGTCGGGAGAACAATTTTTTTGAGACAGTTATTGGGGAGCAAGCCGCCTTTTTCGTGACCGGCGACTTACTTTTGTTCCCAGCAACAACTGAGGAATATGACATAGGACCAGCATGGTTACATGGACTGGAATCATGGTTTGAAGACTGCTGACCACACTGTTCAGGATTTGTTTGTCCTTCTAGCTGAGCTCGTGCAAGAGAAATAGCTTCTAAGAAAGACATATAATTAGATGATTTTAAAGAGCCCGCCAAGACTCTAAGTTTATACCGAGGTGAAAATTGATAAATGGCCTGTCCCATGTGTAAGATTTGCATAAGGGTGTAGTAGGTGGTAAGTTGTGTTGGTTCAGTAATATTAGTTGATTGTGTTAACGCTTTTTCCCCCTATGAATTAGGATGGTCCTGGAAGGAAGGGTTTGTCAGACTTGCAGACGACACTTTTACTACTAGCGAGAGTAGGAACAAGATGTGTGTTTGACACAGGAGATTTTGTGAAAGTATAATTTTGTGTCATATTCATTTTTTTTTTGTTAAATATATGTAATTTGAAGACCTGTGTTCAGTCAATAACTGAACTGGAAACGAAGGAATCAATAATTTCTAATTTGTTGAAAGATTTAAACATTGGATCTTTACTGTAGTAGTACAGTAAATTCTTTTGGCCAAAGTGTGTTTGACACAGATATTTTGCTTTGCAGTAGTAGTACTGTGATAACTATCTTGTGAATGTGAGCAAGGTCCTGTCACGGAATAGTATGGTGAGTGTAGGAAATTCTTGTTGGTTTGGTTTTGTTTAAATTGTGGTTAAATTAAAATATGACATTTTATTGTAGTGTAAGAGAGTTGTTAAATAGTTGGTATGTGGGTTGGTATTGGTGCGAATGATAATTTTGTGAAGGGCATGTTGTACAATTAGTAATGTGATAATATGTAATTGATTTTTAATATTAAATATATTTTATTTTAAAGTTGGAAGTTGTAGAATACCAAGGGTTCTGCACTGCTGGAGAGACTGCTGAGACTTTCCTAAATATATTTGTTGTTTACAGGTTATTTGATGGTGGAATTCAGATTGGAGACTAGTATTGTCTTATTGTTTTGATGTTGACTGGAAGGACTGAAAGTATAGCAAGATTAAAGGGATAGGAAGATAATAGGTTATTAGATTGTTGATGGGTTATGGTTTGGGTATTTTCCCATGTTTTTGTTGACTGAGCTGACAATTGGCTTAGTCCATAACCAAAAGAAAGTTAATAGAAAACTATATGGGGAGCCCCTGTACTTCCAGATTTGCTGTTGCTGTTGCGGTTGCTGTTGCTGTTCATGATGCTGCCATGCGGGTGTCGTTGAAGTGGGTCTCTCGGCTACGCTACAGTCAGGGTTCTCAAGTTACGCTACTGGAGGAGGAAACTGTGTGTGTGTGTGCCGGTGAACAGTGGGTTCTGCATCTGAGTTCAAGACATCCTAGAACTGGAGACTACTGCATCTACACTACAGAAAAAAAATTAGCTAAGTAAAACTTTGGTCTTTGGACTCTAAGACTATATTGTTGGCTATGATGAGAGCGACTCCGGGTCGCTAGTATTGGTTTTTTTTGGTTATGGTGGGGTGCTAAAAAAAAAAAAAATTAATGATAAATAAATATTGTGAAATTTAAAGTTTGTGTGGTCACCCTAATTGTGAGAATTTGTTTAAATATTGTCCTGTTCTATGCTTTAAATCTATTACCTGTTAGAGGTAAACCAAATTCTTGAAGAAGAATAATTTTGCACAGACTCTATTATTGAAATACCCTAGACTACTGGGAGAGCTGTGACAAAAAATGGGGGCTCGTCCGGGATATTGATCCAAGAGGTTCCTGTTATTTGTTAGCAGAAAGTATATTGTGGTTATTTTAGTTGATGATTTGTTGGAATTGTATTGCAGGGAAGACACTTGGTTTTGTAGTGTTTTTAGGATATATATATATATATTTTTTTCTTCTCTGTTGTGCATTTTAGAGTTGGAAATTTTGTTGTTGGGATGGCAGAAGCTTATCCTACTCCTGAAGTTACTCCAGTGGGTCGTGGCCGTGGTCGCGGTGCTGTTACTGAGGATAGATCTCGTCAGTTTATTCTTGGAAGTCCTATGGCAAGGTTTAGAATGGAGGGTGAACAGATGGGGTTAACTGGCAGAGAACTTGCTCAGTTTGTTACTGACTGTGAAAACAGATTATTGAGGCAGAAAGAGGTTGAAGCTGAAATAGCTTTGAAAGAGCGAGAACTGCAGCTGAGAATGCAGGCGTCTTCATTTAGTCATGGGGATAGTCAGGAGTTTGAGAGGGTCAAACTTGACATGCCAGTTTTTGAAGATGGTGATGATATTGATAGCTATCTTGTCAGTTCGAACGTCTCGCAAAGTTGCAGGATTGGAAGCCGAGTACTTGGGCAGTGCGATTGGGCGCTTTGTTGAAAGGCAAGTCAAGAGAGGTTTATACTGGTTTGTCGGAGGATGAGGTGCACAGTTATACTGTTCTGAAAACTGCTCTGTTAAGGCATTACCAGATTTCAGCGGAGACTTATCGTCACAAATTCCGCAGAGTTCGGAAAGAACCAGGAGAGACTTACCAGCGTTATGTGGCAAAACTGAAGTTGTGGGTGGAAAGGTGGCTACAGTTGTCAGAACGTAGGGCTACATTTGATGAACTTCTGGATTTAGTGCTCATGGAACAGTTTTTTGAGAGTTTGTCAGCGGATTTGGCAACTTTCATCCGGGAGAGAAAACCGAAGTCTGTGCAAGAGGCTGCAGATTTGGCCGAGATATACTCTGAAGCTCACAGGGGAAGGAATGAAGTTAGTAAAGTGGGACTACCTTCTGGTTCAAGGGGTTCAGTAGGCCAGAAACAGGGTTTTTCAAAACCCAGCAAGGAAATCCTGTGTCATCACTGCAAGAAAAGGGGACATAAAAAAGTGGATTGTTTTCTTTGGAAAAAAGAAAAGGAAAAGTCAGGGATAAAAGCAGTCATTACAACCATGCGACTGGGTTCACATGATTCTAGTCATGTTGATGAATTGTGTCGGGCTTGTTCGTAAAAACCTTTTGTGCCAAGATGTACGGCTAAAGCTGGGTCAAAGGAAATTGAGGCTTTGAGAGATACAGGAGCAGAACTTTTTGTGGTGAAGAAAGATTTGGTGGCTGAGAATCAGTTGACGGGAGAGACACTGAAAGTCATGTTGGCAGATTCCAGTAGTGGTCAGGAACTACCTATTGGGTGGATAGATATTCAGTCTCCATTTTTCACAGGAACTACCAAGGCTGTACTGATGGAAAACCCAGTGGTAGATTTACTCATTGGAAACAAGGCAGTTGGTCGGGATGGAGAGGAAGTGTCTGTACCTGTGTACAAAGTGGGGAAGTCAGTGTCGGTATTGACTCGGGCTCAGGCAGCGAAACAGAAAAAAGCCATTTGTTCCTTTGAAGCCTTCTGCTGAAGCGATAGGAAATGTGAGTCCGGATGAATTGAAGAAGGCTCAACAGAATGACCAAAACCTTGGAAAAGTTTTGGGATCTGGCAAAGGAGGGAAAACCTAGAAACTCTGGAAAATCTGGGCAGGTAGTGTTTGAAGAAAGTCAGGGGATACTCTACCGACAGTATATTGGAAAAGATGGTTCATACAAACAGGTTGTTGTACCTGTGTGTTCCCGTCGGGACTTGATGAGGATTGCTCATGAATCATTGATGGGAGGTCACTTGGGAACGAAAAAGACTCTCGAAAGTGCTGGCAGCAGTTTTTCTGGCCAGGAATTTGTGCTGATGTCAGACGATACTGTCTTTCTTGTGATGTGTGTCAGAAAATGACTCCTAAAGGGAAAACAAAGAAGGTTCCTCTGGTCAGAATGCCATTGATTGACACTCCTTTTCGTAGGGTGGCTATTGATTTTGGTTGGTCCTATAATTCCAGCATCTGAAAGTGGGAACCGCTATGTACTGACAGTTGTGGACTATGCTACTCATTACCCTGAAGCGGTACCTTTGAAGAGTATTGAAGCTGAACGTGTGGCCGAGGCTTTGTTTGAAATCTGGACAAGAGTGGGCATACCATCTGAAGTGTTGACTGACAGAGGGACTCAATTCACCAGCTCTGTTATGAGTCAGATAATCGACTTTTGTCTATCAGAGGTCTGACGACCACTCCGTACCATGCACAGTGCAATGGGTTGGTCGAAAGGTTTAATGGTACTCTCAAAACAATGCTGAAGAAGTTGTGTCAAGAGCAGCCAAAACTTTGGGATCGGTTTCTTCCTGCTCTTCTTTTCGCTTACCGTGAATCTCCTCAGGAAAGTCTTGGATTTTCACCTTTTGAACTTCTGTACGGTCGTACTGTCAGAGGGCCACTCATGGTTTTGAGACAGGCATGGACTGATGAGGAAGCTGCTGATGAAGTCAAAAACTACTGCACAATATGTTGTTGATTTGCGGAATCGCATTGAGGAAACTTGCAAACTGGCTCAGGAAAATTTGAAGAAGGCGACCGCTCGATATGCCCAAATATTTTGACCAAAAAGCTAGTCCTCATTCATTCAAACCTGGAAGCAAAGTTCTTTTGTTGTTGTCCCCCAAACACAACAAACTTCAGGTCTGTTGGCAGGGTCCATATGAAGTGGTGGAGAGAGTTGGAGAAGCTGACTACAGGGTCAGGGTGGCAGGCAGGGTAAAACTGTATCATGCAAATTTGCTGAAACAGTATGTTGAGAGACCAGATGGAGGGAAACAGGAGGCGGTTTCAGCTGTTCAAGTTGCAGTTGTTGTGGAGGAAGGAGGAGAGGATGGACTTGGGAAAGATTTCCGGAAGGTTCCTATGTGTTCACTAGGAAAAGAGGAGTCTTTGGCGGACATCCAGTTTGGTCCGACATTGTCTGATAAACAGAGGCATCAGGCGACTCAGGTAGCCGAGTGTTTTGAAAGGGGTCGTGACTGATCTTCCTTTGCAGACTGACTTGGGTGAGTTTGAGTTGAAGCTCCTGGAAACTACTTCTATTAGGGTGAAACAGTACCCGCTGCCTCATTCAAAGCAGACTGTTGTTCGCAAGGAAGTTGAGGAAATGTTAAAGCTTGGTGTGATTGAACCGGCTTGTTCTCCATATAGTTCTCCTATAGTTTTGGTGTCAAAGAAGGATGGAAAGGTTCGCTTCTGTGTTGACTACCGGAAATTGAACAGTGTCACCGAGTTTGATACTGAGCCACTTCCAGATACCGAGTATCTGTTCAGTCAATTGAGCCAGGCCAAATACCTGTCCAAGCTGGATTTATCAAAGGGATATTGGCAGATTCCAATCAAACCAGAGGACCGAGCAAAAACTGCATTTTGCACACCACGGGGTCAGTTTCAGTGGAAAGTCATGCCTTTTGGGTTGCAGAAGAATGCTGTTGCAGTTTTTAGTAGAATGATGCGGCGGCGGCTGCTTGAACCATTGGAAAGAACTGATGTACAAAATTTCATGGATGACATCATCATCGCCACTAAAACCTGGGAATCACATCTTGATGCTCTACAGGCAGTCTTTCAAAGGTTGCTGGAGGCAAATCTGTCTGTTCGTCCTTCCAAATGTTTCATTGGATTTGAAGAATTGGAATTTTTGGGTCACAGGGTTGGTCAAGGTGTTTTGAAACCAACAGAGCACAGCTGTCCGGCCGAGATCAAAATCGCGCTCTTTAGTTCCAGCCTGCCCGGCCCTCGATAAACAGAGGCGGCGTGACTCAGCGCTGAGCGCTGAAAAGCTGGAAGCGCACGTGTGTAGGGCCCCATCCCTTTTCTCAAGGGAGCGCGTGTATTCTCATGCTGTGCTGCTGTTCTTGTTGTGCTTTACGGATTATTATTCTTCCACACTCCATAACTGGACATTATTAACTGTGTGTGTGATTTTGTGTGTTGTGATTCTGCTTTGTGCCGTTTTGATATAACTTCGATTCATCCCGCGTTCTTGAGGTGTTTTTTTTTTTTTTTTTTGAGAAGTTGTTCGTTTTCATGAGCTGGCCAGGATCCGGCAAGTGTATACATATTATCAACAAGCCGCGTACGTGAGTGGTACTGAGTGTACAGCTCGAGAGGAGACATTCTAGGCCTACCAGGCGATTACTTTCCTCTCTCTCTCTCTCTCTCTCTCTCTCTCTCTCTCTCTCTCTCTCTCTCTCTCTCTCTCTCACGCTTGCTCTGCGTGCACGCGCGCGCGCGTGTGTGTGTGTGTGTGTGTGTGTGTGTGTGTGTGTGTGTGTGTGTGTGCGTGCGTGTGCGTGCGTGCGTGCGTGCGTATGTGCGTATGTGTGTGTGTGTGTGTGTGTGTGTGTGTACGTGCGCGTGCGTGTGTGTGTGTGTGTGTGTGTGTGTGTGTGTGTGTGTGAATGAGCGCGCGCGCGCGTGTGTGTGATTGATTCTGCATTGGCTAGTCTTGTTGCTTACGTGTAGGCCTACTTCATTCCGATCTTTGTACGCGTGTACACCTGCGTGTTTGTAGCACCAACAATGGCGGAGGCGTTTGAACACAACTTCAGTGAACACAAAAGACGTGTAGATTTGTTGTGCCGTGTGTGCGGCAGTCGTGTGCTCAGGAAGGTACAAGATAAAGGATTAAACACTAGACTTTGTGTCAACTTCTCCAATGATTTGTTGCAGTATTTCAGTCTAGACATTTCTGGTGATGAAGAAGGGCAAACAGTCCAAGTGTATCTGCATAAAATGCTACCATAAACTGAAAAAAAAAAAGACACATGTGTCAGGACATTCTCAGTGTTATACTACAAAAGAAAATGCTGCTCGTGACATAGAGAGAATGTCAGAAATCTGGACAACTTCGATCCAGATCTTTCTTTGAGTCAGTGTACATCGTGTCGATTCTTTCAATCAGCCGGCCGTCTTGGTCGTCGGAAAACAAAGAAAAGCCGACCTGTCAAAAGATCTGCTCAAGAATGTTTAGATCAGTCTGATCTGTGCTTGCACACAGATGAAAGTGTGTTATCATTTTCTCCGTCGGTATCGACCCCCGTGAAAAAGCCTAGAACATTCTCTACACAAACATCAAAATCGGCACTTGAATGTGTTGACGTGTCTGATGTATGTTTGGATACTGATGAAAGTGTGTCGACGTCAGTTTGTCAGTCACCATCGACCCCCAAGCCAAGAACATTCTGCACACAAACATCTCCTATCATAGCGAACACATCCAAATCTGCACAAGCAAGTTTTGAGCATGATATTTGTTTCAACACTGATGAAAGTGTGTCGACGTCATTTTGTCAGTCAACATCAACACCAGTTAGAAAACCCAGAACATTGTGCACACAAACCTCTCCAGTTACTGCCAAAACCCCTGTCACTGACGCCGCAATATCCCCCTTCCCCCAACTGAAACGCAAGACAGTATATTTAGACTCGGACGATGAAGACATCGATAAACCTCTCATGCAGAAGAAGAAAAGTTGCTGACGCGGCTTGTGAAAAGAAAACTGCGACAATCCGAGGACAAAGTGACAGTCAGGTGCAAAACCAGAGGTCAGCCTATAGTGTTGAAAAAGGTCACACAGCCCCGTAAATCTTCTGCTCTGGCACCGTCTCCACTGCGGAAAAAGCGTCCCAAATGATGCAGAAAATCAGAATAAACATATCAGGAAGTAGTAAAGAAGACGTCATCAAACAACAGGGCTCTGAAATCAGGAGATCAGCTCAGTCTCACAGACAGAAGATTCTGGAGGCAGCTGGGTGTGGGCCAGTGAGAGTGACCAGTGAACAAGGGTCTGCACTGCGAACTGCCCTGGGGATGAGCTGGACAGCACACAGGATGCAGAAGAGATTTTTCAGAAGTGTTGGGGGGTGACATTTGAATGTGAACAGAAAGAAAGACAGGCACAGAAAGAAGCAATGTTTGGAGAAATAGAAATAGAAAAGACAAATCTTGTGTATGTAGATGAAGAAGGGAGACAAAAAGAGGTAGAGACAGCAGTAGGAAAAATCAAAGACATCCCCCAGACTGTTAGCAACTTACTAGATGAGTATGACAAACACAACAAACTGACATGGCATAATAACACAATTCCACAAGATGAGGTCTGGGTGAAGATAGGAGGGGATCATGGAGGGGGCACATTCAAACTCATGCTACAAATTGCAAACCTTCACAGACCAAATTCCAAGCGTAACACGTGTCCTGGCCATTGTGGATTGTAAGGACAGTCCATGCAATTTGAGAAGAGTCTTAAATCCCTACCAACACCAACTGGAGGCTCTGAAGTCCCCTGACATGGAGGGACAAAAGGATCAGAGTGTTCCTGTTTGGGGACTATGACTTTCTCCTCAAATTGTATGGACTGTCAGGTGCTCAGGGAACACACCCATGTCTCTATTGCAATGCATCCAAGTCACAAATACAGACACCAGCGCACTGCAATGAAGGCAATATCACACAGCGCACATTGCAGGGCATCAGTGCAGACTACAGAAAATACAGACACTCCAAAAAGAAAATCGCCAAACTACACAACAATGTTATCAGGGAACCCATCATTGATATAGAGTTGACCCATGTGGCACCCCCTTACCTGCATATTCTGCTAGGCGTGGTCAAGAAACATCATGACCTGCTGGAAAAGGACTGCCACAGCCTTGACCAAGACATAGGGCAATCACTAGCAAACCAGGGGAAACAGGTCGGCTCTGACTCAGCCTTTTCTGAGTTCGTGAACCATCAGAAAGAGATGCTAGCAGCTGAAGAAGAAAAAAAAAGAGTGTTAGAGGGCAAGATTGTTTTCAATGAGCCAGTAAATGACACAGAACCACTCAGTGTTTTCCAGAAAGAGCAGCGTGACCTTACAGAGTTAGTGTGGGAAAAACAAGAACAAATAGAAGAACTCCAGTCACAGCTAAATCTTCCAAAACTGGCCGGCCCTGTCACCAAGCACTTAGATTTTGTGCTTCAACAGCATAGAATACATCCACAGGCCTACCATGGACGATCGTTTGTTGGTAACCACTGCCACACCTACCTGAAGCCAGACACAATAGAACATCTGTGTGATAGTGTAGTGGACAAAACAGCAGAACTGACTCAGGACACAGACATCATTCTGAAGGCTAGGAACACATTTGTCAGAAGTTTAAAACATTGAACACACTGTTTTCCCACATTCACGCAGACATCTCCCATCAAACACCCATGACTGACACAGATGAGGTCGACGCACTGGATAGCAATATCAAGGAATACATGGCTTTTTTTTTCGAAAATCGTTCCCAGAAACACCTGTCATTCCAAAGCAGCACATTTTGGAAAGTCACTGCGTTCCGTTCATCCGATCTCACCGTTTCGGCCTGGCATTACATGGGGAACAAGGGGGGGAGCAGACACACGCACTCGTCAACTTACTGAAAAGACAGGCATGGTCACAGAAAACACAGGATGCAAAACTGCAGGTGATAATGGAAAAAACACATGGCCTATGTCTCCCCGAAAAACCAGACATACTTCCCTCAACTGGAAAATTTCAAATCCAATAAAATCCCGAATGCGTAAGAGGTGATAAGCATTCCCGGTTAAATGTTTTACCCTTATCAATTAAAACCAATTAATGATTAAGCCAGTTACAAGAGAGAGAGAGAGAGAGAGAGAGAGAGAGAGAGAGAGAGAGAGATGCCGTTTTTGTTGTCATATTTGTGGATGTGTTTGCGCACATGTGTGCGCACTCGCAGGTGTCTCTGTGTGTCAGTGTGTCATTCCAATTAAAGTAGGTGTGGGGGCGGAATAAATTTCAGTGTATGTGTGTGTGTGTGTGTGTGTGTGTGTGTGTGTGTGTGTATGATCCGTCTGTTTATATACCGCTGTTGTTGGTATGTGGGTTTCTGTCAATGTGTGTGTGTGTGTGTGTGTGTGTGTGTGCGCACTCTCTCTCTCTCTCTCTCTCTCTCTCTCTCTCTCTCTCTCCGATGAAAATGCGGCAACATTTTGCATTGGTGTGTATATGTGACATCAGTTTCAAATGATTCGAATGGGCGAAAGAACAAGGTCAGGTAGGAAGCATTTCATTGTTTATAACTGACATCTGCATGTGTGGCATGCTAAAATCTTGCTTTACTAAAAGCATGGTGTGGCTGTGATAGAATCAGTTTCGGCATGCTTCACAAGCACGTAGAGCACGCAGATAAACAAGCAAAACATGCCTAGGCCGTGGAAGGGAAACCGCCGCAGTGTTCCCAGTGACGCTGACCAGACCCGACTCTGTTTATTCAGGCCAAGTACCGGCTGTCAGGTAGGAGTACCGCGACTAATCTTCTGTCAGTTTAAAAGGAAAGATATGCATGTCCAATATGCTTGAGGCTGAGCGTGATAGCTTCAGGAACGCATGCTCTCCACTGAGTTGCGATTTCATTTCACTTTGTGTGTGTGTTCGTTAGTCTGTTTCAATTGTTTTTTTGTTGACAAATCTTTGTGGTGCTTGTCAGCAATGCGTATGAAAGAAGACCCATTCATGTTTGGTGTCGTTCTGTCAGTCAGAGACCCCACAATACAGTGACATCAATCAACCACAGTTTGCTGCATTCTGGCGCAAAGTATTGATGAAGAAACATAGCATCCTGTTTTTAACACACTATATCAGCCAGACAGCTAGTATCACATTACGCGTAGGGAGGAAAGCTTGTGGCAGGTAAGCGCGAGGAAGCTGGCAGCTGTCAGCAGAAGTGCGCTGTTTTTAACAAACCGCGGCCATTCCATCCCTTCCCCTCCTGCGACCGAGAGGCGGTCAGGGGTTATTGCCCTTCTCCTTTGACTGATCTGACAAAGAAAAATCAACCAAATCGTATTCTGTGGAGTGACAGTTATGAGAAAGCATTCTGCACAATGAAGCAACACTTGTGCAGTGAACCGGTAGTACTTCTACCAAATCCGGATGCTCCTTTTGTTCTACGAACTGATGCTTCAAATGTTGGTTTGGGTGCAGTTTTGCTACAGGAAAGAGATGAGGTTTTATGTCCAGTGCATTATGCTAGCCGGAAACTGTCCAAAGCTGAGCAGAATTATGCTACTGTGGAGTTGGAATGTTTGGCCCGTTGTGTGGGCCGTTGGGAAGTTTGAGTCCTACTTGTACGGACAACATTTCACTCTTCAAACGGATCATCAACCTCTTGCTTTCCTGCAGAAAGCAAAACTCTCCAACAGTCGGTTGATGAGGTGGGCTTTGTTGTTACAAAGTTACTTCTACACAGTACAGGTGATTCCTGGCAAGGAAAATGTGGGAGCTGACTATCTCAGTCGAGCGTTTCCTGTGGGAAAGTTGAACAATTCAGTTTGATTCTCGGTTGTGAATGAAACTGTAAGTTTCATCTTTAGCAGGGGGTGTTGTCAGGGTCAAAGTCCTGATCCAGTTTTTATTTTGATAGGTCCGGTTCCAGGTCCAATTTTTTATTTTCCAGTTGTCGGCAAGTTTCGCCGAGGTGAAAATTGATAAATGGCCTGTCCCATGTGTAAGATTTGCATAGGGGTGTAGTAGGTGGTAAGTTGTGTTGGTTCAGTAATATTAGTTGATTGTGGTTAATGCTTTTCCCCCTATGAATTAGGATGGTCCTGGAAGGAAGGGTTTGTCAGACTTGCAGACGACACTTTTACTACTAGCGAGAGTAGGAACAAGATGTGTGTTTGACACAGGAGATTTTGTGAAAGTATAATTTTGTGTCATATTCATTTTTTTTTGTTAAATATATGTAATTTGAAGACCTGTGTTCAGTCAATAACTGAACTGGAAATGAAGGAATCAATAATTTCTAATTTGTTGAAAGATTTAAACATTGGATCTTTACTGTAGTAGTACAGCAAATTCTTTTGGCCAAAGTGTGTTTGACACAGATATTTTGCTTTGCAGTAGTAGTACTGTGATAACTATCTTGTGAATGTGAGCAAGGTCCTGTCACGGAATAGTATGGTGAGTGTAGGAAATTCTTGTTGTTGGTTTGGTTTTGTTTAAATTGTGGTTAAATAAAATATGACATTTTATTGTAGTGTAAGAGTTGTTAAATAGTTGGTATGTGGGTTGGTATTGGTGCGAATGAATAATTTTGTGAAGGGCATGTTGTACAATTAGTAATGTGATAATATGTAATTGATTTTTAATATTAAATATATTTTATTTTAAAGTTGGAAGTTGTAGAATACCAAGGGTTCTGCACTGCTGGAGAGACTGCTGAGACTTTCCTAAATATATTTGTTGTTTACAGGTTATTTGATGGTGGAATTCAGAT
>JADBJO010031178.1:15000-17035 GCA_016801955.1 Conus betulinus | reverse complement strand
GTGTGTGTTGTTCGAAATTGGGTTTCTCCACCAGCGATAGAGTTCTTACGCCTTGAAACCTGTGTCTCGTCTCGTGTACCTCGTGTATACACTTCAAAACATTATATACAAATCAAATCAATAAATGGAAATAAGTAAAACGAAGAAAGAGACATCTTAAATGTTCATGTTCAAAATCAGGATATCAACCTTTTAACTACAATTACAGACGACATAGAATTACGTGATGTTCATTCAGACTGGAAAAAACACGCACACTTACATTTTCTTTGACAATAAATGATCAGAGAATGACGCTAAGAAACTAACGATCCTGGGAGCGAAGGAACAGCAAAGAATCTAACGGTTAAATAACTGACCAGCCCCAAACCAACCAACAACAACATGCACGGAAAGAAGAAAAAACAGAAAAAAAAAAAATGATGCCCTTCATCAGCGAACCAGGACCAAATGATGCGGTGGGGGGGGGGGGGGGGGGGGGGGGGGGAGGGGGGGGGGGACAGGTGGGGGGGGGGGGGGGGGAGGGGGGAACAGTGGGGGGCATTAGGGGAGGAGGGGGGTAATTCTGGGCTGAGTCGTGACGCGGGTCCACACTACTCCCCGAACGCGCACGCACGTGCGTGTGTATATGTATGTATGTATGTGTGTTTAAGTGCCTGCGTGCATTTGTATACACGCTCGTGTATGTGTGTGTGTGTGTGTGTGTGTGTGTGTGTGTGTGTGTGTGTGTGTTGTGTGTGTGTGTGTGTGTGTGTGTGTGTGTGATAGCAACGAGACAGAGCCAGCTCACTGTGGAAACATAGGGTGGCCCTGAGAAGGGCCTGGGGAATGAAAAGCTGGAGGCCAGCTCACACCAGCCTGACTCTGTGCAAGAGGGCACGTGCTCCCGCCGGTGGCAGATTCCACTCAATGGCCAGCCTCAGTTTAAAGGCTGGTCATTCAGGAACCGCATCTCTCTCTTCTCGGTCCTCTGGAATCTGGCCATCGAGCTCTTCAAGAGTTGGCTGCTCCCAGTCCACTTGAGGCGTTGGAGAAAGAGGGGGAGGTGAGGGAGATGTGGCTCCGTCCTGGTTGCTGGAGGAGTGTGGGAGGCTGCAGCATCCACAGCAACAGCAGCAGTGCTTCTTCCTGCCACTGCCGTTCTGCCGCTGTCTTCTCAGACGTTTTAATCTCCTTCCTGGAGTTTTCCCTGAACGCTTGTCTTCAGTCTTGAGAAGCTGTCTCCATAATTCTGTGCGTGAGAAGATCTGTGAATCCTCTGGGCGAGAGCTGGCTTTATATACAGCAGAGACATCAGGCTGGGCTTAGTGGTCACGAGGAAAGGACAACAGCTCATTAGTGTCGACGGCGGTATTGACTTTCAACTTGTAAACAAACGTTATCGTGTCAACGGACAAGTGGTCGGGCTGGCAGGGGATGTAACCCACCCACACACAATAGAGAGAAGACATCGTGGGCAATCAGCTGAACCCCTTCACGTTCCTCCCGAGCCTGTCCTGCACGGTGTACGGTCATGTTGACCCGCCAACACATCTGCCCCGGACAGTTTGCCTTGGATATTTCGGATGCGTTTATTGGCAAATTAAAACTGAAGTATGTAAATGAAGACTCTAGGGCCTAAGCCTCCCAGCCATGTATATCAATGGACAGATCACAGTCAGAATAACAGCTAAAATGCATTAAGAACTGAAAATGCATGAAGTCAATTTGTGGTAAAAGGAGAGAGTGAGAGAGAAACTAAAGTATTTTTTCAACTAACATGTGTATATACAGATGTTTCATATACCATTCCCTCTAAAACGCCTCTCTCTCTCTCTCTCTCTCTCTCTCTCTCTCTCTCTCTCTCTCTCTCTCTCTCTCACACACACACACACACACACACACACACACACACACACACACACACACACACACACACACACACATTGTGTGTGCGTGTGTATGTATTTGGGAAAGAGAGTGTGTGAGAGAGAGAGAGAGAGTGTGAGTGTGTGTGTGTGTGTGTGTGTGTGTGTGTGTGTGTGTGTGTGTGTGT
>JADBJO010031178.1:5000-10000 GCA_016801955.1 Conus betulinus | reverse complement strand
GGAGGAATAAGGGAATGGGAGGATGTTGGAGGAATAAGGGAATGGGGAGGATGTTGGGAATAAGGGATGGGGAGGATGTTGGAGGAATAAGGGAATGGGAGGAGGTTGGGAGGAATAAGGGAATGGGGAGGATGTTGGAGGAATAAGGGAATGGGGAGGATGTTGGAGGAATAAGGGAAATGGAGGATGTTGGAGGAATAAGGGAATGGGGAGGATGTTGGAGGAATAAGGGAATGGGAGGATGTTGGAGGATGTTGGGGAGGAATATAAGGGAATGGGGAGGATGTTGGAGGAAATAAGGGAATGGGGAGGATGGTTGGAGGATAGGGAATGGGGAGGGAAGGGGAATAAGGGAATGGGGAGGATGTGGAGGAATAGGGGAATGGGGAGGATGTTGGAGGAATAAGGGAATGGCGAGAGGATGATGGAGGGAATAAGGGAATGGGGAGGATGTTGGAGGAATAGGGGAATGGGGAGGATGTTGAGGAATAAGGGAATGGAGAGGATGTTGGAGGAATAATAGAATGATGGGAGAATGTTGGAGGAATAAGGGAATGGAGAGGATGTTGGAGGAATAAGGGAATGGAGAGGATGTTGGAGGAATAAGGGGAGAATGTTGGAGGAATAAGGAAATGGGGAGGATGTTGGAGGAATAAGGGAATGGCGAGGATGTTGGAGGAATAAGGGAATGGGGAGGAGGTTGGAGGAATAAGGGAATGGCGAGGGGAAGATGGAGGAAACTGTACAAGAAGATGTTTATCTAGATATCAGGCAACGAACCTAATGATTAGAAAATAAATCTACCCTTCTTTACCCTAAAAGAATCTCTTTTTTTTTCAAATTCTAAAAAAAAAGCGTGTATTGAATTTGTTTTCCGTTGTTTAAAGCTGAAGTTTTCTCGCTGAAAAAGATGCGTTACTGTGTCTTGAAGCATGAATGTCTTTAAGAGAGTAAAATAAACTGAAGTCAACAGTCTCAAAATCTAATAATCTGATACACCAGCAAACATCATCTGAATGACTACAAGTCTTATTCTAAGTGCGTGTGTCTCAGTGTTCCAGTGAACGTTTGGACTGAAATGTCCTGGGTCAAAATATCCAGGGACAGTTTATTGGCAGGCAGAAATGACTGTGCACCGCGCTGAACAGACCAAGAAGAAAAGTGAAGGAGGCTGAAGTGACCAGGCACTTTGCTATCATCGCTTTGCTGAGGGGGTTTCAACACCGTGCTGAAAAGACCAAGATGGACAGGGATGGAGGTTGAAGGGCCTGGCCTGTTCATTGTTCCATTGCCTGAGGGTTTCAACACCATGCTGAAAAAGACCAAGATGGATAGGGATGGAGGTTGAAGGGCCTGGCCAGTTCATTGTTCCATTGCCTGAGGGTTTCAGCACCATGCTGAAAAAGACCAAGATGGACAGGGATGGAGGTTGAAGGGCCTGGCCTGTTCATTGTTCCATTGCCTGAGGGTTTCAACACCGTGCTGAAAAGACCAAGATGGAAAGGCATGGAGGTTCAAGGACCTGGCCTGTTCATTGTTCCTTAGGCTGAGAGTTTCAACAACCAAGACGGAAAGGGAGAGAGTCAACAGCTCGGCCCCTTTGTTGTCATTCCATGGGGTAAGGGTTCCATTCACCTGACACTTCTCCGTTGTGGCCACCACCTGTCTTTTACTTTTCCATGGTACGCGCATTAACACCAAATATGCTGTAGAACGTTGTGTTTTTTTTCCTTTATTTGTATGTACAGCCAGTGCGTGTGAGCACTCTCTGTCTGTCTGTCCTTCTGTCTGTCTGTCCTTCTCTTGTCTCTGTCTGTCTGTCTGTCTCTCTCTCTCTCTCTCTCTCTTCTCTCTCTCTCTCTCTCTCACACACACACACACACACACACACACACACACACACACACACACATACATACATATATATATACAACGAAATTCTCGGGTAGAGAGCTCGTTCCACAAGACAAGAAAATGACTTAAATGCATAATGCAGAATGGGATGAATATTGAAACAAGTTGGCAGCCCGGTTCCCACAGGGAAAAATTTAATAAAATTCAAGCTTTTGTTACAAGGGCTTCTTTAGGAAGAACAGGCATCACAATCACCTTGACTACCATTACTCAACAAAGAAAGAGAGTGAGTAGTGCGTGTGTGTGTGTGTGTGTGTGTGTGTGTGTGTGTGTGTGTGTGTGTGTGTGTGTGTGTGTGTGTGTGTGTGTGTGTGGTGTGTGTGTGTGTGTGTGTGTGTGTGTGTGTATGTGTGTATGTGTATCTGTGTGTGTGTGAGAGAGAGAGAGAGAGAGAGAGAGAGAGAGAGAGAGAGAGAGAGAGAGAGAGAGAGAGAGCTGTGTCTGTAGGTATGTGTGTGTGTGTGTGTGTGTGTGTGTGGGAGAGACAGTGTGTGTGAGAGAGAGAGTGAGTGAGTGTGTGTGTGTGTGTGTGTGTGTGTGTGTGTGTGTGTGTGTGTGTGTGTGTGTGTGTGTGTGTGTGTGTGTGTGTGTGTGTGTGTGTGTGTGTGTGTGTGTGTGTGAGCTTACTTCACTTTTCCCCCCCCCCCCCACCTCCGGTTCACCCCTTACCCTGCCCTGGACCCATCATCTGATTGATAGGAGAGAGTCCGTTCATCCTGGTCAATAAGAGCAATAGCCTTCCAATCAATGACAGTGTAACTTTGCTCATTCATTCGCTTATTAGACACATCAGCATATTCATCTTGCCACTGGAACGTTTAAGTAACTAGTGTTTTCTTGTTTGCGTATATCTTGCTTTTCTTGTTACGAAGAGAACCATTGCTAAATGATAAAGTCATAATCAATTCGTTCTGCTACATAAAGTTTACCAAATAGATGGATGACAGCAAACAAATTACAGGATGCCAGTCATTCACACTGCTTTCAGTCTCTGATAGGTATGTCAAATGTCAGTCACCATTACATACACTATGTGTGTGCGTGTGTGTGTGTGTGTGTGTGTGTGTGTGTGTGTGTGTGTGTGTGTGCGAGAGAGAGAGAGAAAAGAGGCAAACAGACAAACAGACAGACAGACAGAGACAGACAGACAGACAGAGAGAGTGTGTGTGGACTGTGGTGCTCAGTAAACGACTTTGCAACGAGAGTTCCAGCCCACCGTGGAAGATTAAGGTGGCCCTGAAAAGGGCCTGAAAGGTCAGCCAAAGCCAACAGCTCAACTCAAGCGTCAGTTGGCGTCTGTATGGGAGGCTGGGTCTGGGCTCTGTGGAGAGTCCAGGGGGTCAGAGGTGTTCCTAGTGTTGAGCCGTGGCCTGACCTGTACCCTGACCATGGCCTTAGCAAGGGCCAGCATCTCAGGCCAGAGAGGCTCCAGTGAGTCTGGATCCTCCTGCAGCGTGCACCGCAGATACTCCACGATGCAGGCCAGGACTCGTTGGGTTCTCTCTTCAAGCCCCTGGGTCTCTGTCCTTCCTCCAGTTGCCATCCTTGCACTCGCCTGTGAAAGCTCAGCCTGTCGCTTTTATACCCATCGGACAAGGCCGCGGCGCGCTGAGCTGCGCGAAAAAAATCGACCAATGGCGTTCACGCCGTGAGACGGCAATTTCTCCGAGCGACATCGGTCCACAGTGGGGGGGGGGATGGGGGGGGGGGGGGGGGGGGCACTGGTGTCACATAACACCTGATTTCCTGTTATACCTTTTCTTATTTCACAGTCACATACATGTTCAGTATACACGTAAGTCAGTATAGGCAAACTTGGTCACCAGCCATTCATTCTAATGAGGGATATGAATATCACTGTGGTCACCAGCCATTCATTCTAATGAGGAGGGATATGAATATCACTGTGGTCACCAACCATTCATTCTAATGAGGGATATGAATATCACTGTGGTCACCAGCCATCATTCTAATGTGGGATATGAATATCACTGTGGTGACCAGCCATTCATTCTAATGAGGGATATGAATATCACTGTGATCACCAACCATTCATTCTATGAGTATATGAATATCAATTCGTTTTAGAAATGTGTTTCAGAGTGAGAAATGCATTACCTCGACGCAAAGATGTTTTCGCGATTATTACATTAAAATTTAGGTTGGGGATTTCCGTGATTCTCAATCATAAAACTTCGCTATAGAAGAATATCAATCCATAGAGTTATAATACTCCGTTCTTTGCGCAAAAGTGAAATTGAAACAGGTCATGTCTATTCACATGTGAAAGTTCTAACAATTTAAGAAAAGATATGACATTAATCCAAAGAAGAAACATTCATGATACAAAGGCAGAAAGACATGTTATGGTTGCAGATGATGACAACACGGTGTTACAGTTATCACACTTTCTGTACAATACATAAACCACGCAAGGAAATAGCTTGAACACCTTGATTTGCATTATTCGGGGTGGTGGACTTGAAACAAATATGTTTATGTTTACTCTGTGACTTCGAGTTCGAGTTGGAGTTGGAGTGGAGTTGGAGTTCTTTCTCTCTCTCTTCTCTCTCTCTCTCTCTCTCTCTCTCTCTCTCTCTCTCTCTCTCTCTCTCTCCTCTCTCTCTCTCTCTCTCTCTCTCTCTCTCTCAGACTGCAGACTATGACACTGATTGAAAGACATTTAATGCCAGCTAGTAGTGTCCACTTGAAGATTTGCAGTTGGTGCTCTCTCTGATATCTAAAGGCACCTAATTTTGCTGCCCTTGTATCATGGTTCCAGTTGAATACAGTTTTTTTTTCTATTGTCCATCTCTAGAGCATGGTCACATCACTAAGGGGGTGTCTTCCTTTGTGGGGAGGGGGTGGAGGTGGGGGTGGCTTTCCGCCTGATGCAAGAGTTTTAAAGTGTCTACTTACAGCAAACTTAAAGTTACACTATGCCTGTCATTCCCCTTTTACGTTCTCCTCCCCCCCCCCCCCCTTCTCTCTCTCTCTCTCTCCCTCTCCTCTCTCTCCTCTCTCTCTCTCTCTCTCTCTCTCTCTCTTCTGTCTTCTCTCTCTCTCTTCTCTGTCTCTCTTCCTCT
>JADBJO010031177.1:0-17037 GCA_016801955.1 Conus betulinus | reverse complement strand
AGTGATGTACATGCAACACTGAGTGCGTGTGGGTGTGTAGTGTGTGTGTGTGTGTGTGGGTGTGTGTGTGTGTGTGTGTGTGTGTGTGTGTGGTGTGTGTGTGTGTTGTGATGTGTGTGTGTGTGTGTGTGTGAGTGTGCGTGAGTTGTGTGTGTGTGTTGGTGGTCGTGGCGTGCGTGCGTGTGTGTGTGATATGTGCGTGTGTGTGTAAGCGTGCGTGCCAGTGCGTGGCGTGTGTCGTGTGTGTGTGTGCGTGGGTGTGTGCGTGTGTGTGTGTGTGTGTGTGTGTGTGTGTGTGTGTGTTGTGTTGGGTGGGTGTTTGCGTTGGTATGTGTGTATTGTCGGTGTGTGCGCGTGTGCATGTGTGTGTTGTCTGTATGTGTTTACAAAATTTAAATGATCTTTCATATCAATGAGAATGGCACAATCATCCATGTGATTGAAAGAAGCATCAAACATGTGAAAACAGCAGAAATGATGTGGGAAGGATACTCCACGTGGATTTTAAACAAGCTTCTTTACTAGCAAGACTGCAGTACTTTGAGGTATTCTCTATTCAAATGCGGCGACATCTCTCTCTCTCTCTATCTCTCTCTGCTCTCTCTCTCTCTCTCTATCAAATCAGTTATTCCAGTATGCAGTATCACACAATCAACCGGAACTTTGAATCAATGTTTTCAAATTGTTTTTCACAGTCTGAGATCTTGAAAGCTCTTTTGGAGAGCAACTTTAAGTCTGTAGGCCTCTCCAGGAGCCTAGCGTTGACGCCTGGCGCCCGCGCCTGAGCGTGGGCGCGCGCGCGCGCACGCGTGTGTGTGTATGTGTGTTTGTTGGTACATTGATGTGAGGGCGTGGTGAATCGGAGACAGGACTTTTGCGTGGTGATATTGGAAAAACACTTACTATTGCCGTTTTTTTTAATTAAAAAAAAAATGTTTTTTGGTGTGTGAATGTGTCGAGTGTCCGCCAGGGACTTGATTGAGATTCTTAAAGTGCACAGATTGGGTTTCGGGTCACTGCAACAAGTTAAGTGCTTTAAATGATATTTTGGGAGATTGAGTTTGGATGTAGGGATAGTCTGACACCCAGTGGAGAAAGATTAGTATAAGGAATACAGTTTGGGAGAAGGGGGGTGTACGTGAAGCATCACGTGGGCATCTCGAGTTCGGAGGAATATCAACCTTGTTTGATGTTTCAGCCCGGTATTACCAGGTGATGTAGTTCCTCATCCTTGTTCCTTCTGGTATTAGCCTTCAGTGGGCTGAGAGGTGTGTGTGCCTCTCTGAGGGAAGGGTCCTTACATGTGAATGCGCAGCGCATGCGTGCACATGTATGCATAAGGGGCCAAGTTGTGATGGTCGCGCATTGGTGTCATTAGTATAGTGGATTCCCTTTTGCTTCGTTTTTTTTTCGTTTGGGGAGAACTGCGTGGGTATGCTGGATGTGAAGATCTCGGTGTTTTCATCTGCTATTCTGTTGGTGAGACTGCATGTGTGAATGCAAATAAAGCCTTCTGTTTGTGGCACCATAGTTTCCTTTGTCCGTGGGTGTGCCGTCTGGTGTTCGTACTCTCATGTAAAAGGGGGAGGGGTGGTTATAAGGCTGGGGGTATATTCATACATATATCCCTGTCTGCTGTCTTATACAGTGACATTACCATTATGTAATCATTTTATTATTACTAATATCATTATCATTATTAAAATCATATTATAGTAATAAACTATTGTTTATTGTTATTACCATTATTATTATATTATTATTATCATATTACTATGTCATTCTATTTATCATTAGTGATATCATTATGATAATGGTGATGATGATGAGATGATGATGATGATGATGATGATCAAAACGCTGTTATTAATTATTGTTGTTATTATCATTATATATTTATTATGTTATTATGATTCGTATCTTGTCAACTTAAACTGTGCCTTTTTCCTTCAACCTCTACCCTCCTGTTCTAATACATGGTTGTTTACCTTAGACAGAATTTTGCACCCAGATTAAACATACAAATGACTCTCTTTAGTCTTTTGTTTCAGTGTTTGATAATCCGGTCTGAAGAAAACCCAAAAAGGTCGAAAAGTGTTGTGTTTATTTTCTAATTTTTGTTTTTTTTTTTCATTTGGCAGCCCAGTGATCCTGTTGTTGCCCATGTTTCAGTTCTCGCCTGCAGTCAGTCCACTTTTAGCATCACATCAGCCAGTCAATGTGGATGTGTGATTGTTTGTGTATTTAAGTTTCGGGTGAAAAACTGAATATTTTTTATCTTTGTTTTGTGGTTTGTGTAATTCCTGCATTGTGGTTATCTTTCCCTGCAGTCTCTCCACTTAGAAAGCTTCACATCAACCAGTCAATGTCTCACAGTGTGGGTATGTGATTGTGTATGTTTTTAAAGTTTCGGGTGAAAACAACGCATCTTTCTTCGTGTTTTGGGGTTTGTGTAGTTTTTGTTTCTTAGTTGTATTTCCGCCTGCAGTCACCCTCTTTTAAACCTTCAACTTGGATGCACGTTGTCTACATCATGTGGATGTGTGACTGTTTAGTTTACTATTAGAGTTTTGGGTGAAAACTTAGAATCTCTTTCATTGATTTTGATTGAATGTCGCTTTTGGTATTGTGTCCATTGATTCGTTTATGTGCTTGTCAGACAGCACTGCAGACATTAGAAACCATGACGAAATGGTCTGAAAATTAAGATCTACTCATGGTGTACAAATATATCAGCAACACATGGTTTTGAGGATTTTTGTAATGGAGTGTCTGCCTACACTACATCTGACCACAGCCATCAGTGTCACCTGACTGTCTCCTTGCATTACAATGCCTTGGCAATTTAGGTGTTTTTCCTCTTTGTCTATGTCAACATATCGCTACATCAAAGAAGCTGTAACGCTGAACACCTTACCATAACTTCTGGTCAACAGAGGATCATGGATATTTGTCCAGGTGTGGAATATCTCCTGAGTCAAAACAGCATGGATATCATATTCCTACAGGCCAATGCATCTGGTTGTGGAAGATACTCATTACCGTCTCCTGTTCACCAGGGTGTCATATACGGGGTGTGCGGCCATGTCACTCCTTTCTGTATACTGCATGTGCAAGTACCCCAGGGTAGATATGTGCGTGCTCGTATACAACGACTATCACATGACTGTGATTCCAGGCACTGGAAAACTGAAGTACATCTAAGAGGCGAGGCTGATGAGTTTCTTTTAGAATGCTATTTTCATGACATGGAGGACAGTTTTATCGACGCACCTTCAAACAAAATGTGGATAGTAGACATTGGGAATCCTCTGATTGTAGTAAATATAGAGTTGATAAAACAGTTTGATTTCATTGTGAAACCATTAATGGATCACTCGACATATTTGATCACTCCATATGTGATAGGGAATGATAGAAAACAACTGCATTATACCAAAGATTTCAGAAGAAGTATGACATTCATTATGCATTTTCAACGAATCTCTTTTAGAACAGTAATGTGTCCCCTACATAGAACTGAACTACTTAGACCCAAACACAGCTTTCAAAACGAGTGAAAGAGTATGCCGTACATGTTGTCTATCAGCTACCATTATCAACACTTCAAAGCTTCAATTGAGTTTACTGGTTTAATAGCTTATAATGCTGGTATGATACTGTTCCTGTCTGTACTTCCTACGCACAAAGGGCCTGTGAAACTGCCCAGTGGTCTATTCAACTGTTCTGTGCCATGGTATTCTGATTTCCAACATCACCTGCACTGTAACCAGCGCCAGAATGTCACGACAGACGGGACGAAACAGGGGGACTGTCCTTTCAGTAATGAAGATGCAAGGGGCTGGTGGAATCACGAAACAAGTGTTTCAAATTGATCATATTCGATCGAAACATTCCCATTGTATTTTCTTACACTGAGTGCCATAATGTGGGTGAAAAACTAGCAGATGTGAAAACCAAGAGGGAAAAGTTAGATTTCCGACGTGCATTGTCAAACTATATCAGATTTAGAGCAGCCATTGGTCTAAGGTCAGGTTGGCATTCTGTGCCGTTTTTCTATAGCAAATTCCGTGCATGGTTTGACACCACTTTGATTTATAACATGAATCACTTCTATTTCCATCATGACATTTTTACTTCAATGACTTTTCATCATTATGTTCCTTTAAGGAGTTTTCCATACTGCCTATGCCACAGATTATGGGATTCATTTGCAGTTGTTGTATCCTGCTGATGCTTTTGGGATAATGTGCGAACTAGAATTAAAGTCGAACGGTGTCTTTCATTCACCCATAGGTTGTTGGCTCATGCAGGCTCCTCTGAATGTATCTGTATGCACACACAACAGCATTTGGCTATTTCCCCTACACGTGTTGCTGCACATCATTTTCTATCGTGTGACGCCAAGAGCGACTGTGTGAAAGAGATGGATTCAAAAACCTATACATTGTTGAACGTTAGTTGTACGCAACTTGAAGACATGTCGTTTGATGGAGGACCATTCACCTACATCCCATTTAGATGTGATGACGACATGACAACAGTGCATCACACTTTACTGTGTGACTTCAGACAGGATTGTCCCGATGGAAGCGATGAGTCATTCTGTGAATTTTCATGTGCTGGTTTTCTGTGCTTGAACGGTCAGTGTGTGTACTCAGTCAATACTGCAATCAATACACAGATTGTGTGGACGATTCTGATGAGGTTGGATGTTCTGATGATGCCAGCTACCATGCCCCGGTCAAAGAGGAAGACATTACACAACAGTTTTACGTGGATCTAGATGGGACAGGTTACTTCACTCAACAGTTGATGAAAACTGAGGAGTTGTGTCCTCATGCTCAATACCAATGTTCCTCTGAGTGGCTGTACTGTCTGCCTGTCTACACCAGATGTAATGGATTCTTGATTGCATTCATGGAGAGGACGAGCATGTGTGTGAGACATACAGGTGCCCTGGTTTCTACCAGTGTCGTGCTTCCAGCATCTGTGTGCATGGAAATCATCTGTGCGATGGATGGGGTCAGTGCCCACAGCGTGATGATGAACTGATGTGTGACACGAGCTGCCCAGAAGGATGTCAGTGTCAAGGTCATGTTTTTTACTATGTCCACAACCGTTCTTTCTGGTCACTTTCCTCTTTTGAGATACGTTAATGCAACAGGCTCAAACATGTCTCTAACTGATTTTAGGACAAATATTCATCTTATTGCTTTGATTTTATCGCAGTGTTTGATTAACAATATTTCACACGTTACACTTTTTAATCTGAAGTATCTTGATCTTGCTCAGAACAATGTTAAAATCCTCGACATGGCTGTTTTCCTTCAGCTACCGAATCTAAGATTTCTTGCCATAGAAAACAATCCTCTCAGCAACATAACAGGTAAAACCACAAAGCTAATTGTTTATTCACTGAGCTGGGTGGACGTGTCAAAAAACGCATGTCAATATTCTTGATAATAATAATACATCCATCTACTCTTCTCAGATGGAGGGGGTCAATACCTCATATTGTGGTATTGAAACGGTTCATCGGACAACTTTGCCAAATATGCCAAAAATCCGAGAACTGGATTTAAGGGGGAATATCTTTGGCAATTTCCACTGGATCTGTTGTTAAGATCAGATAAATTACAACGTATCTATTCATCGAACTACAGAATTTGCTGCAAGAATGTACTTCCTAAACACTTGGATGAAGGAAACTGCTTTGCCCCTATCATTGCTCTTCCATCGTGCACATCACTTCTGCCAAATGAACTGTACAGAGTCCTCTTTCAGCTGATTGCTGTGTCCACTGTGGCAGGATATGTTGCCTGCTTTCTAGTTTATTCCACAGTGAAGAATATGACTGGAAGCAGTTTTATGATGGCTATTACCCATTTGCAGTTTGCTGATATCTGTATGGGATGCCACGTCATCGTTCTTGTGCTAACAGACCTCCTATTTCGTGGAATATACATGCAGATGGAAAAAGCATGGACTGACAGCATAATGTGCAGACTGGCTGGCTTTCTTTTCCTTTTGTCTGGCTCAGTGTCACCAATGATTATCTGGCTCACCACTTTGTATATCACGCTATTGTCTATTGTTTCTTTAATGATCTGTGGAGGTTCAACCAATGTTTAACAGCCGTAGTTTGTACAGTAGTGTGGATCATTGGCGTGCTTTGGCATCAGTTCCATTTCTCCCTGGACTGTCACACTGGGGCCTTCAGGGCCAGTCAGGTCTGTGTCGTCTGGCTTCAGTTGATCACTATCATTCACGGCAAAGATTCACATGGTTTACAGTCATTGTGGCAATCAATTTTGTTATGTCTTTGATGATAGGAACTGGTCAAGGCATCATCTTCTGGCGAACACCAAAAATACAGGGTAACACTCAACCCCACACACCAGTTAGTGTATTCGTCGGCCCATGTTACAAGAGAGGTGGCTGTCATAGATGCTTTTGTTGGTTTGTTTTCGGAGTGACGATGATGGTAAGTTCTTGTGGTGTTGATGATTTTGTTAAGATCCATGATACCATGGTTATATTCATGTTACCCTTAAACTCTGCTCTCAACCCATTGCTGTACATTTTGACCGTGCATACACAATTGCAACGTCAAACGCGAGAAAAGAAATTGCTACAAGTGCTAAAGTTACGTGCTAGAATCGGAAAACACTCAGCTGTTAAGGTTAATGAACACAGATACATGAGTAACACTTAGAGACGTGTAGAATGTGTACGCTTGTATAAGTGAATCTAATTTTTTTTTGTGTATTTCACACATGTGCGTGTATTTGCATTTTTGGTAAGCTAATTGAGATGTATTATAAACACTATTAAATTCAGTTGATAAATTACACCAAGAAAAAGGAAACTTCTGTAACTCAGCTGATGTCTTCTCTTATCTGTCGTCAGAAATCGGAAGGCCTTGAAGCATCTTTAGCTACAATACTTTATTTTACACATCTTTTCTTGTCAGGGAGTGCTGGGGGAACAAAGTCCACGACTTTGATCCAAGTGACTGCGGCTTTTGTTTTGTTTGAAATATAGAGTTTGAAATAAGGTTTGTCTCTGTTACTCACCCTGTCTGTCAGAAACCCAGAATAAAAATGCCGATAGCTTTTTTTTCTTCCAGCCAGAAGAATATGTGCTTTCTTTGGTGGAAGTCTCGTTCTAAACGATTTCTTCACTGACTTCTACTCATTTTAAATAACACTGGTGTTGGCCATGTCAAAGATGAACCAGATTGCACATTGAAAGAAGGTGAATCAGAAACTTAATGGTTCAAACTATCTCTTTGTGTTTCATCTCTGTGTATTCTATTTACAAGAAATGTAAAAGTGTCTCTCTCACACACACACACACACACACACACACACACACACACACACACACACACACACACACAGATGCAGCAGCAGCAGCAACAGCAGCAACAGCAGTGAAGAAGCTGAAATGTCGTAAGTCTGCAGGCGTTGACAACATCCCTGCAGAACTCTTTAAAACAGGATGGAGAGGCACTGATTGATTCACTACCTGCAATCAGTAACAACACGTGGGCACTAACTAAAAGCACACACCATGGACTCAAGTATTCATGGTAACCTTTCCCATGAGAAGAAACACCCAACTCTAAAACAGTCACAGGATTCATCAACCGTGCCTGCAAACTAATTCTCAAACAGACTGCATTCTAAAGCAGATACTGTTGTTACTGAAGAACAAGCTGGAATCTGCAAAAGCGAAAAACACACAATCCAAAAGATCTTACACCTGCGCAATGTTTGTTGCATTCTGCAAAGGCCCAAAACACAATCAACGAGATTTTATACCCAAGCAATGTTTCAAAGAGAATAAAGCCTCTAGCAAAACAATGATTTCTTCCACGACTTCGTAACTTCAGGGATGTTTTTAAATTGTCAGACAGGCAGGGTATGGGCCATAGTGAAGAAATTAAACTCCAGACAAAAGCTAATGAACACTACCCAGCAGGTATCCTCCAAATCACTAATGTGATATTCATACAGGATGGTATTGAGGTGTGGTTCTACACATTAGTTATAGTACTTTCAAGGCTGTCTTCTATCTCCCACACTTTTCCTAACATTCCTGGTACTCATCAAGACTGTGGTGCATGTCGGCACAGTCGGCATTCAAGAACCTTCGCTTTGCAAATGACATCTGGTGCCTGACATGCTGTGAACAAGAATTTGCAGAGCATGTTAAAAGACTGGATGATGCGTTAAATAGATTAAGAATTGAAATCAGCACTGTGAAACCGAATTGATGGCCAGCCACAACACAACTATGACAACTGGTGTTACTGATGATGGACAAAGCAAAGACAGCATCAGCACAGTCCAGACTGAAACCTCTACAGAAGGAAAAAACATGTCAGTGAAACACAAGAGGTATTGCACTGAGAGAGAACGAACGAACGAAATGATGTATTGTTTTAAAGCAGTGCAGCTTCCTTAGCAATTCGATTCGATCCACCATGATAGAAATAAACTCGGTAATGTTCGACTGACATGGAAACCATGGCAAACTTGTCCTTTTTCTAAACACAGTTCTGACATATTTCATGTCATTGGTAAGGCACTGGTTACGATGATTCCGTCTGAGGCGCGAGTCTGGAACCCAGGCTGTCATCCCAGGTAGAACAGGATCAGGCCGTGTAGCGTCTCCAGCGTCCGTGCAGCACGTGCCTGGATGTCAGCGTGTTGTGTTGTGCTGACACGTTTTCCTCGGCGGAGACTGGCCAGTTTTGTCAGCTCCTCTGTCTACATGTGTCTGTCATCTTGCTTCACAAACCAGAACGAACAATCACTGTCATCTGGAGTGCACGGAACCTCTAACAGCAGATCGTCCGATTCACAGAGAAATGTGTCTGATCCAGTGAAACGAACAAGAGCGATTTTAAAAATAATTTGTTCCTGCTCTTGTCTCTCAATCGTCTCTGGACAGATCTTTCGGTCAGACAGGCAACATAACTTTTAACGACACTTGTACTAAAATCTGCCAGGAGGTTTTCATAGACAGGCTCGATGTCCGTGTCAGCTGGTGGAGAGAGGACGACTGAGAGAGAGAGAGAGAGAGAGAGAGAGAGAGAGAGAGAGAGAGAGAGCGAGAGCGAGAGAGAGAGAGAGAGAGAGATTTGTTTTGATAAATAGATCGACAGATGAATAGATAGACTGGTTGAAAAATACATAGACAGACAGACAAACAGACAGACAGATAGAAAGAAAGATAGACAGATAGATAGATATACACACTGAAATAAATAAATAGATAGATAGCTAAATAGACAGACAGATGGATAGACAGATCTTCATGTATGCGTGTGAGACATGGACCATGGCGGTGGATCTGTAAAGAAAAAACCAAGCCACGGAAATGAGCTGTTAATGCACACATCAGATGTTATATTACCAATGAACAAGTACACACCCAATCATGAAGAAGTACACTGGAGTGTTGGAAGATCTGCTGTAATAACATGAGAAAAGAAAAACAACATTGGTACGGCCATCATCTGTGATTATCATCTGGCTAGGAGAGAAAAATCAGAAGATCATGGATTCACACAGGTTTGTATCAAATACACACACAATCGCTTCAAAGTTCTCAAAATATTATTTCAACAATTACTCATACATTTGCAGACAACTGCAATGTTAGATTAAGAGAACAATAACCAGAATATACACATATATACAAATCATCCACGACGAATGTTGACTATATTGAATGTGTTAAGCTGTCTATTGTTGTAAGATATTAATCAGTTTGAATGATCAGTGGTGAATAAATGGCAATAATTATTAATGCACTTCAGGATATTAAAGTGTCATCTTCATCCACATAACGCACGTGGATACTTCTGTAAATGAGATGCTGATATAAATGTTCTATGAAACCAGATATCGGCAAATAACAAACAGTTCTTCATTATGTCTTGAAGGATGCACAGCGGACAATTATCAAACCCGACATCCAGATATCAACATGGGTAATACGAGTGTCACAATCAATCATTAACCAATGACAGAAGGGCCGGTGATCAAATGGTTTAAAGCATTTGCCTGCAGGTTTGACGGTCGGGAGTTCGAACTACTTGTGAGGTGGGATTTGTTCTGCTTCAAAACCACTCTCTGTCCATCCAGTAGTACACTGGTACCTGATTCAGTTCAGGGAAGTTTAGAGGCAGTGGAAGGAGATGGATGGGCTCAGCTTTTATCATTCCATGCCCTGCATATCATGAACACTGACACTTCATGGCCCATACGGCCAATGGAACTTTTACCCTTAATAATGCGTAGCACAGTCGCCAAATATGTCCCAGTGTCACCATGGACAAACATTATTATTATTTTTTCATATAGTAGTAGATTAAATGACACCACAAGTGTTCTGCATTATACAATATAGGACAGCTACAAATGTAGATGATCCTTTTTTTTTGTGTGTGCGTGTGTGTGTGTGTGTGTGTGTGTGTGTGTGTGCGTGTGTGTGTGTGTGTGTGTGTGTGTGTGTGTGTGTGTGTGTGTGTGTGCAGTCGATACCAATGAGGTTAGATTTCACCTACCCCCCTCCCCCCCCCCCCCTTTTTCAGAAGATGATCCGTACATCTCCACAGAGTTGTCCTTGAACTGAAAGGCGAGAAAAAAATGCAAGGGCGCTGCAGGAGTGCACACACCGAGAAAGGGAGAAAGGAATGGGGAAGATTGGGGAAGGGGAAGGGAAGGGAAGGGGGTGGGGGGTGGGTGGGAAGGGGCGGAACGGGGGAGAGAAAAAGAAGTGAATTTTACGTAGTCTCACGAGTAACCTCTTCCCCTAAAAAGATCCCTGTGTAGAGAGAGAAAAAAAAAAACAAACAAAAAAAAAAAAAAAAAAAAAAAAAAAAAAAAAGGGGGGGGGGGGGGGGGAGGGGGGTCTACAAGGAAGTCATGAGGGAAAGACCAAAAGCAAGACAACAAATGCATCAATGGGTGTGTGTTCGGGCACGGGGTTGTGTAAATGGGCTTGAGTATGTGCTTGTGCGCCCGCAGAGTGTGGGAGGGGGTGAGCAAACTCACCATGGGCATGGACGAGGAGTTGAAATAAAAACTGAGGGTCACCATGAGACAACAGAAGACAAGAATCACAACAAATGTTCATCTTGAGATGATGATCAATGACAATGAGGATGATGGAGATGATGCTAGACAGTCCCATCGTGGTCACAGACTACAGGGCAGGGCTGTACTCTTTGCTTCCCTCTAGAACCATGCCTTAGAAATACAAACACCTGCAGTGTAGGTTAGGACATTTGAGCAACACTCACTGCAACGCATCAGCTGAATGGTGAAGCCGGACTGTGTAGATTCAGTGTTCCCTTTTGAGTCCATAGCAAGTTCAGCTTTGTGTAAGAGCAGGCGGTAACCATGACATTCCATGTCTTGCAACTGAGGGGTATCGAAAGTACAATCACGCCTGTAATATTAACCATCAGACCAAACTGGCTGAATTGGCTGGAAATGTTTTCGATATTAATGGACAATTATGGCAGAAACAGTTTTTTTCACCATTCAGCTGATGCGTTGCAGTGAGTGTTGCTCATGATGACCTCAGTTTTTATTCAACTCCTCGTCCATGCCCATGGTGAGTTTGATAGTCTTAATGAATGACTAGTTCTTTAGATGGACGTCAGGACACTGTCCTGAAAAGGATGCTGGATAGTTATTATCATGAACGTGACGCTGAATACATGGTGTCCTGCGTATATTGGATCAAAAAGCAGCATATGGACTCTACCAAAGCGATCCAGCAGAAGCGCAATGTCTCTTTTGGTGCATTGCGTCATGACCACCTGACACTAATTGCTCCCTGTTTTTCATTGTCTGTGTTGGGGCTGTAACAGCACAAACCTAACAGTGATTGTGTTTGAAGGAGCTGGATTACCATTAGAAGGGGGATCAAGGACATAAATCCAGCATGGTTCATTCAGACGAAGTTTAAATACAACGTTTCATCAGCTGAAGTTCTGGCCCAACCTCCTTCATTCAGATGTTTTGATTCAAGCATCCTTTGTCAATGTAAACGTCGTTGATCGTGGAGAAGTTCAGGTCCAGCTTCATTATTTCGTTATTTTAGCAGTGTTACAGATTCAATATTTTTTTCATCCACAAATCCTCTGTAACACTCGTAAGGAGCATAACCTGACAAGCCAGATCCAGTTTAGGGAGGTGTCCCAGCATTCTGCAGTCTCTATAAGTGTTGGAGCAGAGAAAAGGTAGAGGATTAACACCCGCCCCCTCCCCCTCTCCAACGTGCAACTGATCTGAAAGTTCTCGAAAACAGGGACAGGGTCTGAAAGGTGTGTGCATGTATGGCAAGGGGAGTATCAGTGATGGGGAATACACCTAAGATGTCATATAGAGAGGCGGCTTTGGGAATGTGTGTGTGTGTGCGTGTGTGTGTGTGTGTGTGTGTGTGTGTGTGTGTGTGTGTGTGTGTGTGTGTGTGCGTATGTGTGTGTGTGTGTGTGTGTGTGTGTGTGTGTGTGTGTTTGTTTGTATGTGTGTGTGTGTGTGTGTGTGTGTGTGTGTGTGTGGTGTGTGTGTGTGTGTGCGTACTGAAGAGATGTGTTTATTAAAAGTTGTCAAGAAGCCTGTTCTGTAATTGACTTTAAACATGATGCAGTGTTTGTTGGGTTAAAAGAAGAGAAACAAAAGACGAGAAAAAGCCAAACAAACTAAAACGAAGTTGTAGTAGCAGCTGACTACATACTAATTTACAAGTAGCTTACTGCAAATCAAGAAAATGATCTGGCCGGTTCACCAGGGCAAACATACGGTTGAACATGTGGTTAGTTCGTACAATTCCCCAGACGGTCTGCTGTGTAATTCCAGACATCCACACCATCCAGTAAATCATTCCTCCAAGCCCTTGATATCAACCCCGTGCCAGACCATGTTTTGTGGCCTCCTGCCGTGCAGAAATGTCGTTGCAGGGGCTCCATGTGGCGCAGTGTCTCCTCTGGTAGTGCTAACCACATATACACTCTCTTAAGTGCTTGGTTGTGTCTCTGCGATTTGTTTAGAACCTTAAACCATTGATACGTTAGCATATGCAGTCCATTGGTCTAGTATACCACATTCTGACTACATAAGCATGACAATGCAGTGATTTATTTGGCATGAAATATGTAGATAAAATAAATTCTCTGAAACGATAAAGAGCGGGGGGGTGGGGGTGGGGGGGGGGGGGGGGGGGCAATGGGAAGGAAGTTTTAATTCAAAGTAATGCTGTTGATGATGTATACATTGCTGATTCGAATTCGAGTTCAATGTACACTTAATCTTCATACCTGCAATTTGGTCAGGAAAAATACAAGCACTGACTGCCAAACTGTATGTGCGTGTGTTGTTCTTCAGTTTAACGTCTTTCGCTAAGAATGATCCTAGACGTGGGTGGGAGAAAGTGACTGTATGACTGCATGGGTGAAGGTGTGTTTGTGCGTGTTTGTGTGTGTGTGTGTGTGTGTGTGTGTGTGTGTGTGTGTGTGTGTGTGTGTGTGTGTGTGTGTGTTCTTCAATTTAATGTCTATACACATAAGTGATTTTAGACAACCAAAAATAAATAAATAACAGAGTAGTAAAGGAAAGATGAAGAAGTATAAATGAAAAAAGGGAAAAAGAGAAAAAGGAGGATTGGGATGGAAATCGGAAGAAAAAATGTTAACGTGAATAAAAATTGCAACCTATATAAACATAACTAGAATAACATTTTTAAAAACATCAGATGAACGCTGAAGGTAACAGGATACTAAACATTTAAACGTGAAAGTAGAATTATTAAAGGAATCTAAAAATGGTACTCTGAACAAGTCCTAAAACAATGTCACAAATCAAAAGGGGTTTTACTAAAACCTCCTTCAGGGACTTTTCCGAAAAAGTAGGCAGATAGGTTTTCATTTTTCTACAGTGGAAAAGTATATGTTCATTAGAAATTTTCCCACCACACACGCATGTGGTGTTGGAAGTGAATTTGGTCTTAAAAGCATTAAGTTTGAATCTATATGCAAGGGAAGTTAAAAGTCTTAGGTTAGATAATTGACCATACTTAGATATAAAAACATCTTCAAAACTCGTTTGGTGGTCAGCAGGTGATGAGTGGCCAACATCTTTTTGTTTCTTTCTAAAATGCTTCCAGCAAGCATTCTGCAGTAGGCTATAACCTTCTTTCAATGATAATGGGATCTTCAAATTATATGCTTCATTTGTATAATCTGCAGAGTTTTTAGCTAGTTTATCTACGGATTCATTGAAAGGTATTCCACTGTGTGAAGGCACCCAAAGAAAGGTAAGATTACTACCTCTTAGAATAAGGAAATGCACCAAATGATTAATCTCAAAAATCAAATCTTTTCTCACACTAGAATTTGAATTGCTTAAGGCACACAACACTGATTTTGAATCGACACAAAAAAGAATTTGAGTCACAGTTTTCGGAAAATCAAAGCAAATAATGCAAAGCCATAAGAATAGCAGTTAATTCAGCTGTAAATATAGATCTGTGCTTTCCAATGTAATAACCTCTTTTGACCTTTAAGTTGGGGATAGTGAAAGCAGCACCAGCTCCATGATTTTCTAGAAACTGAACCATCGGTATAAACTTTGAGATGATTTGGATAATTGAGAAATAAATGCTCATTCGCAATTGTGCCAATAAAATTTATATTCTCACTTTTCTTTGCATCAGTATAATAAATGTCAAAATGTCCTTTTTGTAATTCCCACGGAGGGATAGCACTACATGGATTACTACATTTCACCATATCTTCTAATCCTATTTCTGATTGTTGAAAAGTATCTAGAGTTTCAGTTTTTATTGTTTTAAGACATGATATGTTTTTGGCTCGTTTTGGGAAATCAACATCTGACCTTAAGCCAATTTCATTTTCAACATTGTTTTCACTTAAAGAGCCTTTAGCAAATATTTAGCGATGGCAAGCTGACGGCATTCATTTAAAGGAAGTACTCCTACCTCTCTATATGTTGCTATTGTTGATGTATGGAAAGGAACCCCCAAAGGCCAATCGAAAAAGCTTTACAATCCACGCTTTGTAATTTATTTAACAGATATTTTGGAGCAGTGAAAAAAGCTTCTTGACCATACGTAAGCCTAGAGCGAACAAGACTTATCGCTAGATGTTTTAATACTCTGACATCTTGGCTCCAGTACTGCTTACTGATAACTTTCAAAAAAAATTAAAGTTTTTCTTGCTTTAGATAACAAGTATTCAATGTGATAATTCCAATTTAATTTAGAAGTAATATAAACCCCCAAAACTTTACCCTTTGTTTATATTCCAAAATATCAGATCCAATATGGAGGGATGGTAGATTGGGTGGATCAGCACCATTGTTAAATAAAACCAGATGAGTTTTCTCAGTTGATAGAGTTAGTCCATTTTCAAGCAAGTAGTTATTTAATTTATCTAATTCCATTTGATAAGCTTTTCTATAGTAATTTATCTCTCTTTTTGGTGACTTCTTTTTCATGGACACATTCATCCACATGCAATATATCATCTGCATATTGTACTAAGTTGACATTTTTTGACAAGCATGAGGTAGGTCATGAAGTAATATATTAAAAAGATGGGGCGCTATTACCGAGCCTGTGGAATACCCATTGTAAGCATGCGTGTAGTCGAATAGGAATTTCCCACCTTTGTTTGCATGCTTCTTTTCATCAATAAGTCTTTTATGTAAAAGTAGATGTTCCCAGACAAACCAATTTGTTTCAATTTATATAGTAATTTATGATGCCAAACACGATCATATGCTTTATTTATATCAAAAAAGGTTGCTAGAATATTCTTTCTGCGAGCAAACTGATGCTTTACCTGTGTAGTCAGTTTGACAAGATGATCAATGGTTGACCTACCCTTTCGGAAACCGGCTTGGTTTTGGGGGGATCACTTTGTTTTTATTACAATAGAATATTAGTCTGTTTAAAAACTATCTTTTCCATAAGTTTGCCTACATGCGAAGTTAATGATATAGGTCTGTAATTATTCTTATTACTTTTCGTTTTTCCTTCTTTAGGAATCGGTATTATGATAGAATGTTTCCATATTTTAGGGTTTTGTCCCTGTTCCCAACACTTTTTGAAATAAGTCGTGTAGCAACATTACCCAACTGTCTGGCAATTGTTTAAGTAAGATATTAGAAATAGCGTCCATGCCTACTGATGACTTTTGTGTTTGTCAGGGAAAGTATAGCTTCTCTCAACTCACGTATAGTAATTGGAGCAGCATTGACATAAAGATCATCTTTCCGCTGTGGATCTTGATAGTCATCATTTCTTTCTTCATTTTTTCCCTGAAAAGTTTATGATTTTTTGGTAGTTTGCTTGCATTCATTATATCAGCAAACATATCTACAAATGATTCTGCCTTTTCTGAATTGCTTGGTAAATCATTACCATCAAATTTGATTGGACAGTGTGGCAAATGAACACCGTTTTTCATTTCATTAAACTTTTTCCACACCCTCTGTAAGTCTTTATGGGTATGTGTTTCATTGGTGCAGAAATTAGACCAATATTCCCGCTTGACTTTTGCAATCGTTCTATTACTCATGACATTTGCTTTCTTCATTGAAGCATGCGTTTTTGGTCCAGGATTTTGTAGATATAATTTATATTCTTCTGTTTTCTTGTCAACGGCCTTCTGGCATTCATCATTCCACCATACATTCCCTGCATGTTTATCTGATTTGCGAGCTGCATATTTAGGAATGGCATAATCAGCAGCATTTAGTACTGTTTCTGTAAATTTTGAGTAATAAATGTCTATGTCATCATCTTTAATGCAATCTATGTTTTGTGCACATAAAAAAGCTCTAAATGTTCTCCAGTCTGCAAAGTTTATAATTGTATTTAGGAATGACATCTTCATCTCTTTCGCTAGATATTTGTTGATCATTGACAGTGGTAACAATGGGTATATGATCACTCCCAAGCGTGTCGCAAAGTGGTTCCCATGTA
>JADBJO010031176.1:0-2500 GCA_016801955.1 Conus betulinus | reverse complement strand
CAGTGTCCCCACTATTGATCCCTAACGCACAACGTTCAACAAACACGGGTCAGGCGCGCGAACCACCAAGCATCCAGTGGTATTGAAAAGCACTCAAGAAAACCTAGTCTGCACAGGAAATCTCCCCCAGCTGGGATGGACTTTCAGCAATCAATAAACGGCACCAGTCTACAGTTTGACCCGGTCATGCGGCAAAATCATTCTGACCAGTTGAGTTCCCCTCAGCGCCCTCTCGGGAAATCAAAGACCCAAAGGAAAAACCTTTTTTCACCCTTTATTTCCCGGTTCGGTCGGCACAGATTTTTTCAGATGTTATTAGTTCCGCCTTTGATCAGGACGACTCACACGGAGAAGGTCATTGCCACCAAATTTTAAAGACACACGACCGACCACTGTCCTTAGCTTTATGCTGGGGTTTTCGACCCATGGCCTTTTCCTCATTGAAACAAAAAATGCCGCTTTTATCGGGGTTTGACTCTTTAGTTGGACCCTCTTAGCATTGCACCAGGGAAAGAGCGGAGGAGAAAAAAAAGCAATCAGAAAAAAAAAAAAAAAAAGAAAAAAGTTAAGAAAAAAAAAGACTAAATTTCTAAGAGGCATTCACAACAGAAAAAAAAAAAAACGAGGGGAATAAGAGAAAAAAGACAAAAAAAAAAAGCATAATAAAACAAGAGGCAATGAAGGTTGTGGCACACAACAAATAATAAAAGGAAAAAAAAAAAAAAAAAAAGACGGCCGTGGCCCAAGAACAAGAAAAAAGAAAAAAAAAAGAAAGAGTAAAAAAAAAAAAAAAAAGATGGCCAAAATCAGGATCTGATCTGAAATAAATTTCTATCATTTCATCGGTAATCTTCTCTCTATTGACTCATCTCTCTCTCTTAATCTCAATCTCTCTCTCTTTCTGTCTCTCTGTCTGCCCCTGCTAGGTATCTATATAATCTGTCTCTATCATCTCTATCTCTCTCTCTCTATGTCTCTCTCTCGCCCCTCTCTCTCCGCTTATCTCTCCGTCTCCTCTCTCTCTCTCCTCTCTCTCTTCGTGAGGACTGGGTGTTTACAAAAACAAATTTTTAAAACAGCCTCTGAAGGTTTCCTTTAATGGGGATGCTCTAAGGGGGGAGGGAAGGAGAGGTGGTGGGTGAGGTAAGGGGGAGGGAGGGGAGGCGGAATGGTTAGTAGGCACGGAGAAGACAGATGACTCAAAAACGTCCAGAATGCGGTTACTCTTACTAGGAACATGTGTCTCATTGGATACTGAACAGGAAATAAGCTATCTGTCTTTGTATTTAGGTCTCTTTTTCTCTGTCTTTGTCGGTCGGGGGTCTGTCTGGCTTGTATTGTCTGTCTCTCTCTCTCGCTCTATTCTCTCTCTCTCTCTACTCTCTTCTCTCTCTCTCCTCTCTCTCCCAGCACGCCGCCCGTACGGGGTGATTGCAATTGTTACTGACAAACTGATGGCACGAAACGTAATCCAACATAAAATCTTTGTTAGAGATGTGCAAGCCTATTGTTTCCACCGCTTTCGCAGATGATTGTGTCAGGTATCACTGAAGAAAATTATGACAAGGGGAAAATTCAGAGCACAGTGGCCCGCTGATGAGGATGATGATGATGATGATTGATGATGTGATGATGACCGATGGTGAGAGAGAGGGGCGAGAGAGGAGAGGAGAGAGGAGAGAGAGAGAGAGGTGGGTGTGCTGTGTTGTCTCTTTTCTGTTTGTTGTGTGTGTGCTGTGGGTGTGTGTTGTGTTTGTTTGGTGGTTTGGCTGTGTTGTGTTGTGTGTGGTTGTTTGTTTGTTTGGCCGTATGGTGTGTTGCCGTTGTATGTGCCTCTGTGGTGGTGTGTGGGGTGTGTCGTGTGTGTGTGTGTGTGTGTGGTTGTGAGTGTCGTTTGCGCGCGTGCGCCGTTTCCGTTTGTTTTTTGGTAATGCATGCGCGCGCTGCGCGCGCGCGCGCGCGCGTCTCGCGCGCGCGTGTTGTGGGCTGTGTGTTTTGTTTATGTGTGGTGAAAGGAGAAAAGACATTCAGAAAGAAAGTTCTTTAAGGTTTAGAATTTCTAGGCAGGACGGGGGGAGAAGAGAAGACTGAAAACGTCCCTGGCATCGCAAGGGTGATGGCTAGCTGTCTAAGCCAACCCATAATAAAACGTTAGAAGGAAAATGGAATAGAAGAAAAAAACAATCTGCAGGTTCTCCAACAACTCGCTCACGTAAAGGCCAACTTGATCATGGGTCTTTTCTCAGCAGACCAGGCAGAGTTCGATTCACTGCGTTATCTGGCAGCGCGAAATCCCTGGTTTGTTTTTTTTTTTTTTTTTTTTTTTTTTTTTTTTTTTTTTGTTTTTGTTGTTTTTTTTTTTTTTTTAAAGCATTTGGCGGATTAATAAAAAATGGACGATTGTTATGAAGTTGACTACATAGCCAGCCAGACGGTGGGTTACTCTACTCTACAGTCTCTCATATACTCTCTCTCTCTCTATATCTGTAATTCCTCTCCT
>JADBJO010031175.1:0-7500 GCA_016801955.1 Conus betulinus | reverse complement strand
AACATGTGTTTTATTCCCTCTGTTCGACTTTTCAGACAAGACCCTCGGTTCTAATTTCCCCTTGACGTTAATTGAGATGTCAACAATCGGTAGCAGAGCAGGAGGGAAGGCTTGAAAACTGTCGGTTTGTTACTCCCTGGTGACCACTCTTCTGTCTGCTCTGACCCAAATGAAAGAGGGACTGCGAAAGGGGGTACCACTTGATGAACCAGCAGCTTCGACTGTCCTAAGATGGTAACGCTGCTTGAGTTGTAAAGCTGTAGTTTCCATAGTTTGCTTGTTTATTTCTATGTTTTCCTTCCCTTCTCTGACTTTTTTTCACCTGCCATTTTTCTCTTTTCTGATCTTCTCTTTCTGCATTTTTTCATTGATTTTTTTTTTACATCAGAGAGCATCCCATAATTTTATCATGTATAAATTTATTCAATCAAGAGCATACGTCTTTCCCTTAACACATTTTATTGAGCTTCAAGAAATATCTTGATTTTAGGGTTGCACATTTGAAACCAAACGTCTAGACAACTTTGCCCATTGCCTGTGCTTCATTTCTTGGTCAAGGCAATCCTTCCTTTTCTTTGATATGAAGCCACCAGTGATAGCACCCTGCAGCAGGGGGTTGAGGGCTCCAGGTTTACAGTTATCGGACCGTCAGTCCCTGGAGACCCGTTCCATTACCGTCAGACCCTCCCATTTTTCCTGCGCCTGCCGCCCTCCTCTTGATGAAAGATGGCTTGCAAAACAACGCATCGCTGATGAACTGTCCCAGTCTTCTTGAGGTCGCCAGATCTCTCCTTTAGGGCTTTTGCTCAGTTCCAGTCTCCTGTGTGTGGTGGTTAGAGAGTGGCGGATACATCAAGTGACCGTGTGAGTGGCAGCTTGCAGACTATCTATCAGAAAATAATGTTGCTCTTGGTTTTGTTCGCCCTCTGTCTGTCTGTCTGTCTGTCTGTCTGTCTGTCTGTCTCTCTCTCTCTTTGTGTGTTGTGCGTGTGTGCGTGCGTGTTTGCTTGTGTGTGTGTGTGTGTGTGTGTGTGTGTGTGTGTGTGTGTACGCGCGCGCGCGCACGCGCACGTGTGTGTGTGTGTGTGTGTGTGTGTGTGTGTGTGTGTGTGTGTGTGTGTGTGTGTGTGCGTGCGTATGTGTGTGTGGGTGTGTGTGTGTGTGTGTGTGTGTGTGTGTGTGTGCGTGCGTGCGTGCGTGTGTGTGTGTGTGTGTGTGTGTGTGTGTGTGTGTGTGTGTGTGTGTGTGTGTGTGTGTGAGGCATAAGATTGAATCTTTGAAAAAATAGTATTTTATCTGAACGTTCTTACACGCAACGATGGTTAGAATCCAAAGGTAACCCTTTTAGCAGCAAAGAAATAGTTACAATTTTGCTATCGTCAGTTCCATAGGGGAACCAGAGGTTTTCAATATGTACGCTATCTATAGCAGCATTTTAAACATTCTGCTCCAAAGTTCAACACTTATCCTCAAAATGTTGGCATTTGAAAAAAAAAAAAAAAACTGTCATCTTTTCGTGACTACAAAGACAGCATTTTAATATCAGTCTTAAATTCATCCCATATTTTGTGCTGTAGTCATGTTTGTAATTTACATCTGAAACATCATAGATTGTTGTTATGAATTATTTGCTTTTTTTTTTCAAAAACATTTCAGCGTACCATTTTACACAGTTTTAGTTCCTACGTTTTAGAGTATTATGTTGTCATAGTTTTATTAGTCTATCATGACTTTGTAGTATCTTTGAGCGGGACAAATGTTCTATTAAAGTGCTGATTGCATTCTTTGGCATATAATTCGTCTATATGCTAGTTCTTTGGATGAAATTCTTACTTAAGACTTTATGACATGTATTTAGTTTCCTTTTGCTCGATTATTCTCTTTTTCTGGTATCCATAAAAAGGTATTGAACTAATACAAACAGCAACCTAGTTTTAGTAAAGCCACAGCATTCCCTTCTCATGTTTTTAAACCCAGCAACAAAGTTAAAAACTTCTTTTTATATTAAGACAGTTTCTCTGAGGCTACATAACGTGTTTATGTGTTTTTCTCCCAGCTGACATTTAGTTCTACATGACGCGTGTCCCACTGTAGGATTATACTCTAGAGACCAATCTAATCATTCCTTTCATGGCAAGCCTTTGATTTCGGCTGGGACACCTCGGTTGGCTTTTTATATGCTAACTGGGCTGGCTAGACCTGGAGCTTATGTGGCATCAGGGGCTCATGCCTTTCATGGAATGATACTCCTGTGACCTACTTTATCGCTCAAGTTTTGTTTGTTTACGTGGACTTTCGGTTCTTCTGCTTTTTTTTCTAAATGTATATTTCCATGTGTATCATTTTAGATGCGACAGCAGGCATGTGGAACGAAAATTCAATTTGTAATATATGTTTACATTCCTTTGAAGTAGGTTTGCCTTTTTTCTGTTTTTTTTTTTTTTCTCTGCCATGTTTTTTTGTCGCCCCATTTCGTATGTTTCTTTTTTTTTTTAACCTACCTCTGGCTCCCGACCCTCTTTGTCTCCTCCTTTATACCGTCTTCCTTTCCTTTAACAGGATGAGTCTGGACTGTGTGTTATCGCGATGTTTATTCTTGCAGTGCGTCATCTGTGAGAGACAGATGATGTCATAGATCAGATTGTGTTCATCGATCGATGCATCTCCGGACGTTTATGCACAACGATTGTGAGGGTGAATAAAGGACTGCATGGCGTATTTGTTTCGTGGCATGCAGCATCTGATGCAGGTGTGCTAGAGTGTGTATGCACGCACGCATCTTGGGGTGGTTTCTTGTTTATTTCTATTCAATTTTATATTATGAAAAAGCTCTAAAATTATCCCTCTCTCTCTGTCTCTGTCCGTGTGTCTGTCTGTCTCTCAAACAATTGTTATTCTATAAAGTCAAATACATATGAAAGTGAATAACAGTCCATTGATACGTTCTGAACTGCCATTTCACACAAATCCACACGCACACTGCCCGACAGAGTTGGAGCTTAGATGGCAGTCAGACGTTGGAGGTTCATATCTGTCATGGAGTTACACATCTTCGACCCAATTTGCCGCTCTTGTTCCCTTTGTTCCTTTATTTCTTCTCAAACACAAGTGCACGCGCAAACACACACACACACACACACACACACACACACACACACACACACACACACACACACACACACACACACACACAGTGTTTCAGTGTGTATGTGTGTGTGTGTGTGTGTGTGTGTGTGTGTGTGTGTGTGTGTGTGTGTTTGTGTGTGTGTGCGTGTGCGTGTGTGCGTGTGCGTGCGTGCGTGCGTGCGCGCGTGCGCGTGTTTGCGTGTGTGTGCGCGTGTGTGTGTGTGTGTGTGTGCGCGCGCGTGTGTGTGTGTGTGTGTGTGTGTGTGTGTGTGTGTGTTCGCAATCTTCATTTCGACAGCTAACTTTCCCTTTGTTGGATGGAATTGAGAAGATTGCGTCCACTTTTGCTTTACTTCGTTTTTGATTTTGTTCAGATGTTTTTTTTTCTTTTGAGAAGGGAGAGATCAGACCAGGTGAATGTGGATGGGCTTTTCTTTTCTGTCTTTCATTCATTCCTTTTTTTCCCTCATTTTCTTTCCTTTCTTTCTCTCTCTGTCTTGTTTCCCTGTTGTTCCTGTCAGCAGACTTTTCTCTTCTATTTTTCATTGAAATAATACTTAACAAGCCATAAGTACGCTATTTAGCATATAATCCAAACATAATATCAGCTCATATTTACTCTCCTTCTTTCCTTTTTTCTGTTTTATTTTCGTTTTGGCTGTCACGTGTTTTGTACTGTTTTTAAACCAGTTTTGTTATCTCAGTAAACAAACAGGTTCTTCAAACTTGGTCAGTCCAATGGAATCTTTTTTTTTTTTTTTGAATGGGGGGGGGGGGGGGGGGTGCCCAGGGAAATATTTTTCACATATAGTCTTGTTGAATTCCTTGCTTGAATTCATCCAAAAACACCTCGAGACTACTAAACACAACTAGACTAATTCGATGTTCCACGACCCCACTCCTGCATCTTCACCCTCACGACAATTTATTAGAATTTTATTCTGGTAATAATTACTGGTGGTGAAACTGGGCAGCTACAGAGCTTGTGCAGCTCACGTCTGGTTAGGGAATCCTACCATCGTGGGACGTTTCATTACTTTTTTATTTTTTTATTTTTTTTTGTTGTTGCTGTCCCAACCTCTGCGCTACCTCAGAGGCAGTGCACCCACGCCGCTCATTCCGACACCCCATCCACAGCCACAGCCTGGTCGGCCCCGCCGCAGCCCCGGCACCGGCAATCCACAGGGAGCAGTCAATGTCAAGCCATCAAGAGGCAACCCAATGGAGGAGACACTGCACTGTTGCCGAGTCACTTCGGTGGTGTTCAGTGGCGCCTGTTCTGATCTAACATACGCAGGACACCACCTACTAAGCCCCCTACTGACGACAATAATTGCTTAGTCACGGAGCCGGCATGAGTGAGCTCTCCCTCCGGAGGGCGCCACCACGTCCGTCCAACGACAGCCCCCATAGACTCGCCGATACCGGTGACCCCGACGGAATCAAACCAAGACCACAGACGTGGAGAGGACATCGCAATTGAGGTCACCATAAGAGCAGGGCATGATGGGCCCACATAATTTGAGACTTTTTTTTTTAAATGCTGATCGATGAGAATGAGGATGATTATGAAGATGATGCTACGGATTTCCATTTCAGTCTGAGACTACATGACAGGGCTGTACTCAACGCTTCCTTTCATAATATATCCCGGCGTCAACCAGGCCCGAGAGATACAGGTACCTGCAGTGTTGGTCAGGAAATTTGAGCAACACTCTCAGAAACGCATCCATTAAGTGGATGAAACTCGACTGTGTGGTCCCAGTCTTCCCAACTGAGTCCGCAGCAAACTCAACTCTCTGGGTAGGAGCCGGTCGGGCAGAAAAAACCCACATGACTCTGATGGGATTCGAACCCACGACCCTCCCAGCCGGGAGTCCGCGACGCTACCACTTCGCCAGAAGACTTCCAAAGCAAGCTTTCCCTGATGGAACGTCTGGGCGGGATTTTCCTCTTCTTTTTTTTTCTTTTTTTCTTTTTATTGTTTTGTTTTTAGGTCACTACATCTGTTGTAGGGCAGGACAGTTACCTCGTGTAGCTTTCCATCTTTAGTGTCGAGTTGAGTCCTGGTTCAGTAATCATTTGATCATTTGGCTGGGTTTTGGCATTTGTTAAAAGTGCTCACTTTGGCACTATAGCTGCTGCTGCAACAACAACTACAACTTTTCTGTACCCTCTCTCCCTCTCTCTCTCTCTCTCTCTCTCTCTCTCTCTCTCTCTCTCTCTCCATTGAAAGGGGCTATGGCCTATTCAATAAACTTGTGTCAGTGTCAGTGTTACTCTCTCTCTCTCTCTCTCTCTCTCTCTCTCTCTCTCTCTCTCTCTCTCCTCGTGTACAGCCAGCCAGTGAAACTTTATTCCTTCATTTAATTAATTAACAATGTTTGTCTCTGACCATTCCAAGACAATAAGTCCAGCTGAAAATGTCTTCCGTAATGATGCGCCTACTACGTTGCTGCGACAATGTTACTTCTTCATTCTTCAGCCTCACTGATGTCTGGGTTGTTGCCTGGAGGGCATATAGCGTGGACTGGTTCTGCTGTCAGACACACTGGTCTCTGTAGAAATGGGGTCTGGACTGGTCATGTCGTTCACGGCGTGCTGTAGGACAATGGTGAACCTTGCCGACAAAAGGCACTCCGACCAAAGGGAATGGTTGTGTTGTGGACATCTTTATGGGGACATCGTTCTAGTACAGACTTTTTCTTATCCTTTCTTCTTTTTTTATTTGGGAGGGCGCGGGGGGGGGGGGGGGGGGGGGGGGGGGTTAGAGGGGGTAAGCATGTGCGATTCCATGAAGAGGGTGTTGGTGGGAGAGTTTCTCTTGATCGGATGTACATCTCTATAAAGACGTTCTCAATATAACTCCTTAAATATCAAAGTAGCTGTAACAGTATTGAACAATGTCCTGCATCAATCTGATATTTTCACAACAATTTAAAAGCTATCCAAATCCACCTCTCTTTCCATATCTCTCTGTCTGTCTGTCTGTCTGTCTGTCTGTCTCTCTCTCTCTCTCTCTCTCTCTCTCTCTCTCTCTCTCTCTCTCTCTCTCTCTCTCTGCTGTAAATAGAAGAAGACGTATACTACAAGGCTTTGTTAATCAATCGTCTGGTCCAAGGTGGTTTGGTCTTCTTCTTCTTCTTTTTCATCTTCCTTTTTGTCATGAAAGAGACATAGTTTCTTGTTTTACCCCTCAGCTTCTACCACTAATGTGCAGGGAGATCAAGTGACCATTGGACGTTAACTCTGTTTATCTTCGTCCTCCCCTGCCCCTACCTATCCTTCCCCCCACCTCTCTCTCTCTCTCTCTCTCTCTCTCTCTCTCTCTCTCTCTCTCTCTCTCTCTCTCACTCACTTTGGGCAATGACCTTAACCAGAATGAATTCTTCTCTCTGTCCCTCTCGGTTTCTGTCTGTCTGTCTGTCTGTCTGTCTGACTGTCGTCGGGCTGGCTGGCTGGCTGTCTGTCTGTCTGTCTGTCTGTCTGTCTCTCTCTCTCTCTCTGTGTGTGTGTGTGTGTGTGTGTGTGTGTGGTGATGACCTTTACCAATGAATTATTTCTCTCTGTCTCTCTTTCTGTTTCTGTCTGTCTGTCTGTCTGTCTGTCTGTCTGTCTGTCTCTCTCTCTCTCTCTCTCTCTCCCTCTCTCTCTCTCTCTCTCTCTCTCTCTCTCTCTCTCTCTCTCTCTCTCTAGGGCGATGACCTTTACGAGAATGAATTCTCTCTGTCTTTCTCTCTCTCTGTCTCTGTCTCTGTCTCTCTCTCTCTCTCTCTCTCTCTCTCTCTCTCTCTCTAAAAAAGGGTGTCTTTTTTCGTATGTAATGTAATATTGAAGTTTATCCCAACCAAAGTGGCTGCCATGTGACCTGAACACGTTGTTCATGGCTTCTGTTCGATTTTTGGCACAAGGCCCTCCAACTTCATTTCACCTTGACGTTAATCAAACGGTCAATGATCCGTGGTAGAGGAGGACGGAAGGCTTAGAGCTGTCGGTTTGTTATTCTCTTCTGAGCTGTTTCATTACTGCTGGACTTTTCCTTCCTGCCCAGGGGTCAGTGTGAGGAGGACTATCAAAGAGGGCGTTGTTTAACGAACTGGCTATTCCGGTATCCTGATGTGATGACATTTCTTCCGGAGTTGTACAGTGCTAGTATTCACACATTTGAAGCTGCAGCTTGTCTGTTATTGGTTCTTATTTTCATCTGCACTTTTCGTTTGATCTTCCTGCATTTCGTTTCTGTGCATTTTTACATTAGATAGCATTGTCTTACTGTACATGTATTTTACATTAGAAAGCATAGTCTTATTGTCTGCAATCTAGTCAGCCCAGAGCTCATTTTCTCCACTTTAATAAGTTTATTGAGCCTCCACA